>JAECUM010021602.1:0-34192 GCA_016617855.1 Megalonaias nervosa | reverse complement strand
GTCAGTAAGCTATTTGCTCGATTTTTGCAAAACATTACGGCGTCATAATTGTAAGTATTTGTAGTATGTATACTTAATTACTGGGATTGTTTTAGTATGTAGAATTACCTTGTAGTGTTTCATGTATAAGCGTATTTGAGACATGAATTTGAGTTTACGTAGAGAATTATGTAGATTGCTAGTTCGTCAGAATTAATATCGTAATTCGCTGGTAGGTTACTTCGTAGTAACCAGTACCTTTAGTGATGCGTTATGTTAGAGTTTGCGCATGTTTGAATTGGAGTTTAGGAAAATGATTGATGTATGTACGATTAGTTACGATAGATGTGTGAATATATCAGAGCATGGATATTTGAATGTTTGTATATTTGGTATGAGTTGTGATGTAAAGATATGCGTCTGATTGTTGTTTATTGGTTTGTGTAATGGAATTATGAGTATGTACTGATGTGAAGCAATTTATTGTTGTATGTATAAGAGTAATTAATACCATGCTTTCATTATGTTGTGTTTTACCATACAAGAATGTATGCGTATTTCGGTGTGAATGAATGCGTGACCGGTGAAATTTAATAGCCTTATCTGATGATAGGCTGTGTGTAGTGTGAGATGTGAGCGCTGAGGAAAATATTGTACCATCCTTGTGTTTTCACAGGAAGCTTTTCGGGGGACAGAACTTCCGGTGCAAGTTAGTAGTCCCGAGTCTCTAAGAGGGAGACGGAAGTGAGACTGACAGTGCAGTCAGAGTCGACAACGTGCAGTCGACATAGAAAGAGGGATAGACGGGGAGGAGGAGGAAAGTGGTCTGGAGGAGGAAATAGAGAAGGAGGAGGAGAAGGAACTTGGAGGGAATCAGGGAGGACGAGAGGGAATTAGGAGATAGAGAAGAATACACAGATGAGTAGTACACAAGGACAGGTGGAAATCTCTTACACTACGAATCAAATGATGCGATAGGCTAGAAAAGGGTCGAGCGGAAGAATTGTATTTGGGAAATTGGAACTATTGATCTTTTAACTGTTATTAAATTGTCATTATTGAACTTCACCCTTTTTTTTGTATCTTTATTCATTTAACCGTCGGCATTGCTGACTGGGGGCTCGGAGCTGTATATCTAACTGTCACTAAATCAACTTCCAACCAAAATCGAGCCTGGGTGGGACTTCTACAATAATTTAAATAAATATTAGAGGCACCCCACCCCCAATCCCCCACAACCAAAACCTCACAATATGAAATATGTAACGCTCGTTTCATCTTGCTACGTTTTCATGTAACACAGTAATTACAACGCAATAGCTCAGTGGTATCTCAATGCCACGATTAAGTGCGCGTATAATGCAATATCAAATTGCCTATTTTAGCTCATATAAATACATTTTCCGCAAAACAGATAGTCTCTGAACATTTAAATGGCCGCTTATAATAATAATAATAAAATAATAGTTAATAATTTATAACTTTTCACTTATTATATACTATACGCGATATTTGGCTATACCACACCCATCCACCCTGTTAAGCCTATTCGTATTACCAATAGTATTTGAATGTATATCTTTCTTTAGTAACAGCCGGCATATTTGGTTGCGAATCGATATAATTTATACAAATATGTAAGCTCTTCATGCTAGGGTGGGTTTTTTATGTCAGGTTTTCAAGTTTTTTTTCAAGTTATAATCAGCTATTTTGGATAAAAAGTCATTTAAAGGTTCATGTTTTGGCAACGACATCCATATTTATGCAGCAGATCGGTGTCCTTTCTATAGCGAATGAAAAGTCTTCATGCCAAAGTGCTTGCTCTTAAATTTGATCGAACTATGTTATGGGGTTTTAGCTGAAAAGTTGTCTAATTTCAGTCCCAATCGCCATATATGACGCTTGGCATGATTTACACAAACCTGAAAGGCCTTTATACCACGATACTAAATTTGGATAAAACGGGCAAGCCAGTTTTTGAGAATAGGAAAACAAAGAGTTTTGAGAGACAACGAATGGATTGTCTCTATTTAGTAATGGCGGCCATACTTGATGGCGCATCGGCATTGTTTATAAAACGTGAAGGGAATTCACTGCAAAACTATTTACGTCAATTTGGTCAATTTCAGGGCTTTGCAATAAGATTACCTAGACTTATGGCCAGGTGAGATTAAAACATGGAAATTGTCCGATATTTGGGAGAGCTCTTGAAGTCACATGCTGGTCTATCTAAATCCAAAGGAATACCATGAAGAGAGCTTAAAGGTGACTTAGTGGAGGCCTATGCACACGTAAATCAGGATCAAAATTGTTTTAAGTGAGTACAGCACACTGTCAAGGAGTGGGCTATTGGGATGCAACACAATGTATAGTAGTCAGTACGGGCTCCGAAAAAGGCCAAACTCATATCTATTATTGGTGGATCCTGTTTCTTCCTGGATATGTTTTGTGTAATTTTTTCAAATGCAACTATTGAAGAATCATTTGGTTGTAATATCAAATATTTCATTTACGGGGTGATGAAATACTTTCTATTTAGTTTAATTGTACAGATATTGTAACAAATATGTTATGTTTAATGGAATTTATTTGCTTTTTCATAATCTTTTCTTGCTGTATCTCTCAATTAAACCACATCAATTCGTGAGACATTTTCTTCACTATTTAATTTTCATTCAATCTTAAATAACACGACCTTATCAAGGTGTCGCCTTACATTTAATGCATATTAAAGACGATCATAAATCAGTCACGGACGGTTCCTAGTGCATATCATTTTGTAACAGTTGCAACGTGTATTATTGGATACGAAATTATTCAGTTTTGTTGACGTTTGCAATACTGAATGTAAAATGTTTTAGTTTTTCCATTATTAAAAGTCCCGTTTATCCAACTTAATGATTATTATCGAAAACATTCTGATTCGCAAGCTTATTATGGTTATATCATCTTGCATAAAGTAGCACCAGTCCTTTGCTGTGATAGATATATTATTTTATTTTGCAAACAACTCTTTGTCCCTTTTCTTCAATGAATGGGTGGAGTCCTATTCTTAACTTACATGCCAAAAATATGTGATATATTTTCTAGTCAGATTTGTTTTGAATTGTCATTTCATTCAATACGTACTTAACATATGTAAATATTACACCGTTTTAGAATGAGCCTTTTCTATCCGGAAATTAGCCTTTTTTAGTTTGTTGCTGTTATTGTTGGGGGTGGGGTGGAGTTTGTTATTTATGTGTAAGTTTTCAAAATAGTACATGCAGTTTCTCAGGTGCTATCTAGGTTAACACTTTTAATTGTAAGTATTTTCTTGTGCCTACTTTAAACATTGAACTAAAGACTAGTCTAGTTAAGACGTAACTCTATTTTCTTCTGAAGACATAACTTTACAAAATGGCTATTTCTTACCATTGAATCTTTTTCATATGTTAACCAAGTAAAACTTAAAAATTTGTTCCTCGCGCTTGGAGCAACATTTTCTTTTATCGATAATTGAGAAGCAAAGCATGATAAACAAATTGTTACATGAATACTGCAGGTTTAAATGTATAACTCGGTGTTTTCTAAATTTACAAAGAAATAGCTAAAATAAACGAATTTACAGACAGCGAGTGTAGATTATGAATACTTGCAATCTATCCTATTATTCATAACTAGGCCTACATTAAATTAGCAAATAAAGGAAAACGTCATAAAGCAAGTCCAAAATTTGTATAAAAAAAATTTGGGTTTGGTCTTAAATATCATTCATTAGGAATACAAATTTGGATTATCTTTAAAACCCTGCTATCTGGAAAACCTGGGATCAATCCCAAAAATCTCTGAACCGATACATTAGAGATCAA
The DNA here is from genome assembly GCA_016617855.1 of Megalonaias nervosa. NCBI lineage: Eukaryota > Metazoa > Mollusca > Bivalvia > Unionida > Unionidae > Megalonaias > Megalonaias nervosa. The sequence goes on along the minus strand of JAECUM010021602.1, from coordinate 30,362 downwards.
TTCCAGAAATCCCCCATTAAACAAGCTTGGGATAATTTCCAAATATTATGGTCTTGCAAAGTTTGTATTGACATCATAAAGTATTTTCAGGCAAACTTGGGATAAATTCCAAATTAGCGTCGGATCTATCCTGAGTGTATTTCGTCGGTATAATCCTCCAAATGTTTTATTAGGTAAACGTGTGATCCATTCAAAGTCTTGCACCATAGGGACTTGGAATTCATCTAAAACAAAGCATTACTTGACAGCTAAAAGTACAACTTAACTCGGGACATTTAAAATCTGTGTATAGTATGGAAGCAAAATAGATCATCTGTATTGGCGACTGTGGCATTTGTGGCAATATCGATAATTGTATTTTAAAAATATATTTTTTTACAAATCAAAATACATTTATAAATGTTCAAAGTCAAAGTTTTTAAAATATGCAAGTGCAGATATTGAATTAAGAGCTTTTCATAATTTAAAATAATATGGGTTTTACATTTGTAAGCATTTAGAACACCAGCTAGTGTAAGTTCTCCAAAATCCCTGATGTAAAATATCGTGCTTTTCGTGATCATTATCAATGTAGCATTTATTTTTACTAATTTATTGATCTCCAATTATCAAAATTATTGTGTTTTGCAATCTGACTAGGTTTCTTATCTAAAAACAGATGTGATATCTATATGTTGATTTTACTGACTCTGGTATATTTGTATCTGACAAATGTCAATACGATATTCTACAGTTTGATGTTGCCATCCATACTGTCCAATTCATTTACTTTGCCAGAATTTCATAGAACACTCTGTCCTGTATATGTTCATTGTGTCGTCAATGCAAAACTGTAAAGTGGAGTTATAAAAAGTATTTCATAGTCTGAATGTAAAATATGTGTAATATAGTTTCATTAACTACATGTGCACATCAGTCGTCACACAATATTTCACCTGTGTATGTCCAGTAATTTTGTTATGATCCAAGATACAAATTTTCACCAAGAAATTTAATTCCCAACGCAAGGAACAGGTGATAAAATTTGAAGAAGTTATTGAACGGATGCGAAAATTGAATCAGGTCATATATAAATATTTTTCGTTAAACCTACCACATTTCATTTCTTAAGCTGGAGTACTTTATACATAATCGTGCTAACAAGATTGAGACGTACGTAAAGGCGGAGTGGAGACAACACGTACCCAACAGCTACATTTACAGTTGTGGCAAAAGGAAAAGTAAGGTATTTCTAAGAAATATCACGAATGCGAAGCAAATCTTTGGGTAGACAATGGCAGGACACACTGACTATCTTCTTGTTCCAGCTCAAAATGAAAATCAGTCTGTCTGGTCCTTCTGTCTAGATACCTGGCTTTACTATCTTTGTGTTATATGCAATTTGCTTAAGCTGAGCTAATGGAGTTGTAATTTTATCCAGATGCTGATGGAGCTGTCTACCAAATGCTTGATATTCTTAAAACTGCGCTGCACAGAGTAGGAACCTTACTTTAAGTTTTTACCGGTAACTAATTTTTGTCAGCGAAGTCATTGTATTGCTGTGACGGGTCTAAGGTACATCGTAAATCCAATACAGTGTTGATCAAATGTCACTTTTTAACACCATGGAAACCATGGTTATATAGGAATATCTCCACAAAATATTCTGTAACATATCCATAGGATTCCAATATAACATGTGACATAAAATACTCTGTCATCAAGAGTTGTAGGTGTCAAATTTATACTTGAAAACCGCTCCTCACTTCCTTCACAACAACGACAAAACCCGTTTTAAAGCATTGCTGAATCGGACTTGCATTGTTTTCAGATAGGGTCAAATAATTATAAAAATGACAAAAAATGTAATTTACTGTGACAGATTATGTCAACCCAATCCGGCCGCTTTCTTAAGTCACGTATATTTATATGATCAGACTATGAAAGTGTGGTAAATTTGCAAAAAGGGGACTGGGGTGCGTGTTGTGCCCAAGAGTGAGTTTAATCTTCTAAATATCGATTATGGAGCAAAGTTTGGTATGTTATAAAAAGAAAATTTCTTTTCCTACCTTAATACCAGATATATTTCATCTTGTGTTACCAAAAACTATAAAACGTTAAAATATCATGTTTTTGGTACCATACGACAAAATATATCCGGATTAACGTAAGAAAAGAAAATATCCTCTATATATTGTTTCTGATGCTGATGGTCTGTGGTTTTCTAAAACTGGTATGATGTTGAAACCAACAGATCTGATTTAATTTTTATCAATTTTCAAATATCTTGTTTGGAAAGAAACGCACATGGAAGCGAGGTGATGATTTATGTAACAAACATAATTAAAAACACCCAATGAAGTGATTTAGAAATTAATTCAACAGAGGTTATCAAGATTGAGCGCCAAGCGCCTAAACCAGACTTTATTTTAGGAATTGGCTATATTCTCTGCTCGATTTACGGTATAAATTTATCGTCATATTAGCTACAGTTCATGATACTGCTGATAGATTTATTAATTTAAGATGCTTTAATTATGATCTACAAACTTCTTGCCGATAAATTTTTTATTGAAATGAAATTTACGTAATTTAATTACTAAACTGAAACGCATCAGTCATACCGCAAGATCACTCCTTGACCTTATTGTGGAACAGTAAACCGTTCATGTAATACACAGCCATGATATCAAAACTTATAGAAGCAAGTGCAAGTTATACTACTTTTCAAAACAGTTTTACATCTGATCAACGTTATTTTGAGTTTGTTCGGTACTATTGGCAATCAGGTTATGAGCTGCTTAGCAGTTTATAAGACAATTTGGTTACAGTATTTTAAGAGCTTTCATTCCATAGATACTGCTGTATTATCGAATATACTGGTATTACTCAAGATCTGTATGAATCAATGCATCCTTTCATCGTTGGTACCAATTCGACTCAATGATAAGATTTTTGTAACGACGCTCAGCTTTGACGTGTGGCTAGATTACGGAATGGGCCGTCACATAGAAAAGTTGCCAAAAGGACTGGTTGTCTGACAGTTTGGAAAGATTAGAACAATTACTTGAATGCTAGAAAAAAGAGTTAATATAATACAAAAATACGCTAAAGAAAATTGCATGGAAAATCTTGACCTACTTTCGGCTCAAAGAAAGAGCTAAGATCGCAAACTATACTGGAAAATTAGGAAATATTTGTCCAAAGAAAATAATAATTCAAACAATATCCCACTTCTCGTAAAGTTCGATGCTTCAATTTTAAAGACTAGTGTGTATGAAGACTTTGACAAAATCAATCTAGTAAATGATTAAATTGAATTCATTTCCACTCTAGATAACAGTAAGGGAATAATCGATGATGTGCGCACTTGAAGGCAGATAAAGTTGTTGGTCCTGAAGAATAAGTCAAAGGTTATTAAAAGGCGGATAAGACACAGTAAAATCTTTTATTTTATCACCACGCTTTTTAAACAGCATCGGGGATATTATGAGATCCTCCGTCCGGCTGTCTGTCATCACCTCATCTCCTCTAAAACCACAGGGAGGAATTTCACGAAACTTTGAAGCTATAATGTCTCTGTGGTAGCCATCTTAACAACCTGATAGAGGTGTGCCATCTTTGGCTCCTGCCCCTGGAGCCCCTTGGAGGTGGTCAGATGTCAAATATAAAACAAAATTGCAATTACAATTATAGTTTCAAGAATGTTTCATCCAAATTTTGCACATGCAATTAAAGCAGTGAGATGAATGGTATATGTGGCATGTTGGCATTATCCATTGGTAACGGTCAGGGGTTCTGAATAAGTGTGGGGGTAGGGGTTTATATTAGTCAGTAAAATGCATTGGGATTGCTACTCTCCGCCAATGTTAGTATTAGCTTAGCTTGTACTATTTAGTATAAACTCTCTTTGTAGTACTTTCTAAATGTTTCATTACCATCTCCTGTACGAGAACACAAGGACACGTACCTTTTACTATTTCTAAACGTTTAATTACCATTTTGTGTACGGGTATGAGAATAAAATGAGGATACCTTGTACTATTTTTTTTTTGAAACGTTTCATGACCATCTCATGAAGGGGTATGAAAACACAATGAGCATAGTCTTGTACTATTTTTAATATTGACAGGTGTATAAAGGAGTTGTCAAGCAACAACTCTTGCTTCCAAGACACAGAGAAAATACAACAAGCACACTTGTAATTTCTTTTTGCAAAACCAACAAACTCAGATTTCATAAATAATGGTCAGCAGAATTTATATCTAGTGTGTTGCCTATGCTATTATGAGATATCCGGTTCTGTTGAAACTAACACTTTTCCCCGCAGTTTTTCAAAGAGTTAAAAAAGAATAAAATTAAAAGAGATGTTAAAATGATGAAGTAATTAACTGTTTCTCCTCTGCTTATAAAATATCAAAAGAGCTTGCATGATTTTAAAGATATTTGACAAAACATTTTTAAAAGTTATTTAAATTAAGCACAGGTGATTCTGAAGATAAACGGTAAAGACTTACTGAAAAAAGCACGAAGATACAAAAGAACAATTAGAATCCTTTAAGCTCTAACCAGTTCTGCATGATGGGACGGGGCTGCGGGCTGTCACAAATAAAAACCTCAGAAGCAAGGTCAACATTTCGTTATAGTTAATTATACCTCTGAAAAAAATCTTAATGAGAATAAATTTGCTGTATTGTGATTTTCAAGTAAAATATCATAAAACTGCCTTCGCCCAACCAGACCAGGTAATTTTTTACTTCTTTTATGCACACCAATAACCTCAGTAAGTAAGGTGGGCTCGTATGGAGATTACGAAAGATCAACATCAGAACTTAATCGGGCTTTTCCCAATCAAGCCATGTGTTGATTGTTCGTCTCTGATGCACACCAATGACCACAGTGAGTAACATGGACTCTTGTATTAGGGATGTGCAAACAGAAAAAATAACAAATAAATGAAAAATGTCATAAACCCTTAAATTGGGTTTTGCCCTGTGAAACCAAATGTTGTCTGTACGGATCCTGATGCACACCAATAACCTCAATAAGAAAGTTGGGCTCGTACATGGGATTCTGAAGAAAGACCAGGAACACAATTTAGAAGAGTTTCTTGTGATGATAGATTGCCAGTTGACAAGTGTATTTTACATAAATCTGTAAATGCTACAACTCAAAGTAATCTTCTTGGGAAAAAAACAGCTCCTATTTTAAGCTATATTTTCCCTGTCATTTCATGCCTTCTTGAAAATCACATCGAAGTCCTTTAGGCATCATAACCTAATCTGTTGCACATTGATAGTTAGTTCTGGAAAACCATTCTATTCCTCTAACTTTCAGCACCTTTAAACATAAGCATGGCCAGCAATTCAGACACAGTAGTTTATCCTGTCTCAAATCTCAATAGATACATGTAAATGCAAGGTACCGGAGGTCTGCACAGATCCTGTGCAAAGTGAGTGACTTGCAGTCTGTCCTGTCTCAAATCTCCATAGATACATGCAAATGCGAGGTACCGGAGGTCTACACATTCCCTGTGCAAAGTGGGTGACTTGCATGGTTTATGGGTTATGGTGGTTTCAGCTACCAAATGAAGAGTTTTGTTTTCATGGTAACATACTTCTACATTCAGGTCTGGGTAGGTTGGTAAAATCTAGTTAATTGCCAATTTTTCAGGGGGAGAATTTCCTATGGAATTTCATCGAAGTAGTTTCATTACATACGTTAAAAAGGTCATTTTGAAAACAGATTTACGCCTTTGGTCTTCATATGATACTGTTTGCAATATAATTGTTAACTGTGTGGCATTCATCAACAAATCGTTTTCCAGCGTTATTCCTTGTACTGAGATTCTTTTTTTCTTCATTACTGTCTTCAACCCAAGCTTTGGAAATTATTAATTTTATAATCGTATTGCCAACATAAATTCTTCCTAGATTTCTTGCTATTCTCTCATATACACTTCGTTATAAATAGATCTTCTTTGTTTGCATGAAAACCGAATCTGTAATGATTTCACTTCACTACCGATTTGTAACCGATTTGACTACAGCTTAAATATCATGAATGCCGCTTATTAAAGTATTTTCAGTCTTTAATCGTTCTTGGATGGTGAAAAGGAAAATTCTATGACAACTGGACAATCAGTGACACCACTGCAATTTTCAGCCTGAACAGCGTATTTAAGTGACTTTTTGTTGACGGAAGGATCTTTGGAAGTAAACAAATCAGTAGAAGGACCTTGTGTGTAATCGTAGGTAAATCTAGCGCTGATTGCTCCCAATGCTGGACTAACCCATTAGGTCTGGATAAAATGTTCCAACGTCAGACGTGTATCCAGTGATTATTATAATAAGAAATAAATCGATCAATTGCACATAATTAAAAATTTCGATTTAAGCACTAAGTATAAAAATTGAAATTGTTTAGATTGACAACAACGCCATATCTAAGTTTGAAATTTGGAATTTAAGGATCAACCGAATTATAGGATAATATTCTACCACATGTGAGATTGTCATATTTTTAAATTGCAGATTCTCTCGAGTAAACATGTAGAGATTATATACTATATAGCTGGCAAGCTTTTCATTTCGCTGTACCAAAATTTCTCGCTTGAGATCGTACAACCTTTTGCCATTGCTTTTATTATCAATCTGACATCTTTTGGAGGGTCCAATTTTTTTTGTTGTAAGAAATTATCACAGTTGTTTTATATTAGAGGAAAACTGATTAATCGCTAATATGCAAGATTAAAGCCGTGCTAAACTGAGCAGTAATATAATGAATAATAATAATATAATTTATTCAGTAATTTAGGCCACCGGTCCATATTAAAAAATACAATACAAGTAAATATGTGCGCCATGGTGTAAAGAAGTTAAATATGGTGTTCATTATGAGTATACATACATAATTTCCAATAATCGGTGCATTATTTTATAAAGATGTTACTACCTCTAAGTATATTATTTGCCATTCGTTTGAGTTATCAAAGATTGTCTACGACAAACTGCCGAAATAATATAGTAAGAAAGATTTCTTATAATTAATATATTACTATGACTCATGAGGGATACAAATTGTTCTACAGACGGATATAGATGATAAACTTCATTACAGTATTTATTTCTTAAACGGTCATAAGCTGGACAAACACAAGGAAAATGGAATTCATCTTCTACCGAATAAACATTATTTTCCCAGCATAATTCATAGCACCTTTTAGGAACACCTAAATACTGTCTGCAAAAGTTGTATTGCACAATTTCAATATCTCTACTAAATTCATGTCCCTAAATTTCGGACCTCTAGCAAGCAATTGGTTTTATTACCGAATCAAAGCTTACAACAGCATCTTCTACACTAAAACAGCCAAAACATTTTTGATAATTTAAAATCCTTGTAATTGCTTTCTTTGCCGGAGCCTTTATTATTTGCTTAGTTTTCGTCCAAACCAACTTTGGGGTAAAATGAATATACAATGATAATTATGTACATGCTATACCAAATATGTATGAACCATCTTTTTCCTGAATGCTGCTTTATCACTTCCAGTTTTTGAAAATCTTGGTTTCCTAAACACTTACAGAAAGAAACAAAAATTTTTTCTTTAAAATTGTATCGACAAATTTAAAGTTTCAGTCACCTCAGTAAACAAAAGTTATGACACTGAAATTCATATTTTTAAAATCGTGATTCTTTTTCCAAGAGTGCGCAGAGTTTCGATCAAACAAACTACATTTTTTGATTTGTTGAGATAGACGCCATTTTGCGATTATGGAAGGGCCTCTGCATAATTTGTTGTAGAAAATTGTCTCCCTTGTTCTGTGCGAATTATTGTTTTATAAATTCAGAGATATACTTATATGTTACTGAAAACTATTTGTGCTGTGCAGACAACTTTGATTTCACACTAGAAACTTTGAATAAATGGGTAAATAATCAATAAGTCAAAGTTGTAGACTGTGATGCATTTGCATAAATCCTGGGCGAAAAATTCTGTACTTGCTCAATTTTTGAGCTATTAAAGTACTTTATGATTTTTTCAGTTTAAAACAGTTTATTACCGAGATTTCAGTAGTAAATACATCTCGAATAATCCTATCTTTAGATTAATTTAAAGCCTTATTTTACGACTGCTCATTCCTATAATCAAAACAAGAGTGAAAGAGTAGCTATGTGAAAACAAAAGTATTGGAAATGTGAATCTGTCTCGCTCTAGGTCTGCTAGTGTATTGTTGCAAATATATGCTTTGTGAAAGCAACCGTGTGTCAAGAAGAATCTCTATCTAGCACCGATGATAAATATGCATTTCATAAATGGTTAAGATTGCGTATTATCCCGGATAGTGGACGGATTAAGAAACTAAGCGCATCTTTGCGTACAGGGTGTAATTCTCCGCCCCCCCCCCCCCCAGGTTAATATGCAAGTCAGTAAGTTTAGTTGAACATCGACGATTTTATTTGTCGAAACTCGTGGTCAACAGTGTGCGTTCTCCTTAATATCAATATTATAAGACTTGATTAATGCATTAACTCTGGACCCTTTAGTCAGTGTTATCTTCTTTTATATTAGTCAGAAAAATGTATAATGATATCAGTTGCATTAATAGAGGATCTCAAATGGGTAACGATTTAATATTGAATTTATGAAACGAATTGAATAATGTCCAGCTTTTGCGAGCCTTGGCTCGCAAAAGCTGGACATTATTTAACGAGTTTCATAATTTAATATTAAATCATTTCTATCACAGTTTTATTTCAGTAGAAATTATTTAAATAGAAAGAAGAACGAATAGTTTAGTTCATTCCTGACAGACGCTGTATCTTTCATTTGTTGTGCATAAAAAATAGTCCCAAACAAAGTTGAAATAGTAAAAGTATATTATACATTTTTGATAACTATAAATCAAAGAATAAGCATTCTTCCAAATATATAGAACATTTTGCAAAAGACAAAACATTTGTCAACACAAAATGTCCAATGCGTGTGATGTCACATTGTTTGATACGGTGCACAGTACCGGTTTGAGTTGGCCAACACAACACAGTGACAGTGTTTATGTTGAGCAGCAGGGAGGGTGAACAGACCACGTTTTAGAAGGGTCCTTTTTTGAAAATAAAGCTTCCTACGAAAATGAAAATACAAGCGAAACCGAGGCCTCTAACTTACCGAGGCCTGTCTAATAGGGTAAGCTCATTTTTGTTTGACGTTTGTATTTTGCGTCCTCGTTTACCTACCCGGACACTCACTCTGGGTCGTCACTCCCCCCCCCCCACGCTGTAGTGTGGTAAAAAAAGTAATGTTCGGGTGGTGTAATTAAATAATTAATAATATCAATAATGGAATCTCGCACAACTTAACTAGCTTGACAGCGACTAGAGGCAATTAAAAAATACCTCCCCGTCCGTGATTCTGTCAAGCAATAAGTACAAGCGCGTCAGGAGTCTCAGGCGGAATTTACAGAAGGTGCAGAAAAGTTATTTAAACCGGTTACAAAGGCTACCGAAAGAGTTACAAAGGCTACCAAAGGTCTTCTTCCCACGTTAGAGCAAACCGCTAAAGCAACTGGAAAAATAGCAGAAAGAACTAAGACAACAAAAAGGATTCTAAGTGAACTTCCAGGTGAAATAGCTGATGCTACTTATCAGTCACAAACACAAGAAATACTTGAGGGTATTGACCAGCTTCGTTATGAAGTAGCCGATATGAAGGATCGTATACCATAACCAGAATCAAAACCAGAACCAGAACCAGAACAAGCAAGAGTCAGAACTGAAAAGAATGATAAATTTACCGAAAAGGGTATTGCCTTCATAACAAATTTTGACGTGGCAAAATTACCTGCGCTTGCCGTGCACAGTTATGATAATAGAATTTTTTTTCTAAAACCCGAGTACGCTAGTGATAATGTAAATCGTGAAGCCTGGTACAAATTGATCCGGCCCGAAATGATGATACAAAATATATTTCATTTAACAATGGAATAGATGAATATTTTACACAGTTACAACAAAAGCAACAATAAAAAAAAAACAAAAAACAAAAAAAAAAAACAACAATCACAGCAACCAGGCAAGACAACAAGTGAGGCAGAAGAAGAATGGTAAGATGCAAGTTCTACCCCCGGTGCCACTGGAAGTGGTATTGCCACTCCTGGTACAGGTACCAGGGGGAGTGGTTTTATTATTCCATGTCCCAATAACGTCCTTGCCGATGTTGAACGACTAGAAATTCTGATTGGCGGAAAACGAGCCGGTAATAATTCCCCAGAAATAATTAATGAAGCAACTGCTATTTGTCAGAGATTATTTACAGGCGGTATCATAGATATTAATGTTTATCAGTCCCTCATCTATGAAATCGCCGATGATCACCGCAGTGATTGAGGGTATATAATTAGATCAGTAACAAGAAAATAAGATGATCATACATAATGTTCAACGTGGACCGATTATGGTCAGGGTGATAAATTCGCGATTACCAACATATAAAGCGATCTGCGGAGATGGACTCGGTGATGTTGTTCAGGGTTTATTCATTTAGCCCCAAAAGCAATACCGATTGTAAAGCAACTGGGAATGAAAGCTATTGACGTTGTTTGTGATAAAGGTATTGGTGATGTTGTTAGTAAAGCATTTTCGGCAATCAAGGATAGACTAGCACAATTAATAAGCAGATCGCCGCCAGCGGTCCAACCTCAGCCAGTAAAACTGGCAAGCACCGAAGTTATGCCTGCAAATGTTAATAAAATAATAAATCAAGCTGCAAATCAAAAACTAGCGGAGTTGGCTGGTGAAAGAGAAAAAAATATAACTGCTAGTCTGATAGCAGGAAGTGGTCTTCGTGTTAGAAAACAACAAGTATAATAAAATGTTTAAACGTGTATCTGATCCAGCATTTGACATGCATGCACCAGTCCTTAAGGATGAATTGGTTCGTGATTGTCAGTATTATTCTTATGATGCATGTGTACGTCACGCAAATGGAAGAATCGAATTACAATTTCAGGATACAAGTAGATATTTCCTGCACGCTAAGGCATTCACTGAGATCGAAGGTAGACTTTTAAAAGTAGATGATACAGCGTACGGAATTGGTGATCGAGCTGGTTTTGTTAATAACAGTGTTATTTAACAGTGCCACGTACAGCATCGACGGAAGAAATATTGAATCATGCCTGAAAAATATCGACGTTGCCACGACGATACTTGGCCTTGCAAGATACAGCGATGATTACTCGAAGTCAGCTGGTCCGTCGATGATGTTTGCAAAGGATACCACTGATCAACCAGAAAGCAGCAACATAAGACTGAATGCAGCTGGAACTGAAGTTGCATCAATGAATTAAAATTTCAACTTGGGATTCGCATCAATGTTGAACGGCGATGAAGAATTTTCATGTGTGATTCCACTATCACATATCTTTGGATTTTGCAGAAATGTCAGAAAGGTTATCTTTGGGGCAAAACAAACAATCGTCCTTGTGAGAAAAGCTACCGACGATGATGCAATATGGCACGCTGAAGGAGTTGATGCAGCTGCAACCGCGGCACTTCATGGAAAAGTAATACTGACAAAACTTTCGTTGTGAATGCCAACAATGACTCCATCACTAACCGAAGAGCAACGGTTACTTTCTTTTATGGACAACGGCGGTAAATCAACATTGTCATGGTTGACGATGACCACAGAAGTGACAATAATGGTTTATTTACATGGCAGATAGCATCACGGCAAGGTATATCTGCACCGCGACATATATTCATTGCTTTCCAAGATCCTGCACGGGTAAACTCACAATTACGTAGTGTAATGATATTTGACGAACTTGGTGTTACTGAAGTTTCACTGAGAATAAATGGACTTCAAGAACCAGCTGAGGATATAGTACTGAATTTTGATAACAATCATGTTGCACGTGCATATCATCGTTTGATGATATTTATGGGGCATGATCAAAATGTTGATTCTGGTTTGCAAATATCTCAGCGGGATTTTACAACACTGTACCCGCTATATTACTTTTCGCTGGAACACCTGATATGTTTAGACAATCTGTCGTTGATATACACTTTCAAGCTCTTGTGACAAGAGGAGAGTAGTAATAGAAAATGAGGTTTCTATCTCCGAGACCCCCTACCCTTTTATGTTGACATTTTCTTCACCAGCCTTTTCTAGCTCAAAATAATGACTTTCGTATGATAAGGCATTTCTAGAATATTTCTGACAAAATAGGGGGTCTCGGAGCTAGAAAAACTCATTTTCTATTACTACTATTACAGCCATGTTGAATTTAAATCATTTAAAATTAAAATAATAAAAAAAATATGCGCGGCCTCGGGGTCACTTCTTGACCTTTGACCTATGACCTTGACCTATGACCTTTAAAGGTGAAGGTCAAAGGTAAAGGGTTAAAAGTTAAAAGTGACCAGCTTATAATAATAATAATAATAATAATAATAATAATAATAATAATAATAATAATAAACAAAAATAAACAGTAGAGTCATAAGCGGTCACCATTCCATCGGGGTCCCTTCATTGCCTTTTATGCCTTTCACGGGGTCCCTTCATTGATGCCTTTCTTATGGCTCACACCACGAGGCTTTTCTTTTTGGCTCACATTCTTTCTGAACGTCCCTGTTGGGTACCCTTCAAATGAGGTTGAGAGCTCACATACGCTACTGTTCATTTTAGAGGGCTCCTGCATAGACCCCCCCCCAGCGAATCGCTAAACGAAACGAAACTTTAGAGATTCAGAGAGCTCTCTAGGCTTTATGATTTCATGTACACCCCCCCCAACATCAAACACCAGGGAGAGTGCAAAACGCACTCACCACGTTGTTTGACGTGGTGAGGAGGTGTACATGAAATCCTTTGGGGCTTGGAGCCCCCCATTTATATATAAAACTGGCAGAATGCCCGCCGTCGACAATGTGTCAGTCACGGGAATCGAACCCGAGGCTCAGTATGATAGTCCAACGTTATAACACTGCGCCACTGTCCAATGCTTACAATTATACTTTTCAAAAATTATTATGAAGTTACCTAATGCTGTATAAACTGCATGTGGATCTAAAATAAATTCACACACATTCCAGAAAGTATTATGCTGAATAAAATGCAGTGTGAATCTAGAATAAATCTAGAAATTATTATTGCTGAAAGACTGTAGTGTGGATCTAAACTAAATCTGCCGGATGTCGTTGTGAACAGCTGTCGCGTGACCTACTGAGTATACATTGTATAGCTGGAAATCAATAACTTACTTGGAATTTGCACGGCTATATTGAAGATATAAAATAACCTACCTAGAATTAACGCAAGATAATGTACACCAAATTTATCAGGAGAGTTAAAAGGTGTAAAATATCATTTTCTGTTACAAATTGTGCTTATCCACACTGACTACAGAAAATTAAGTTACTGAATACCACACACACACACACACACACACACACACACAAATCGCGATGGTCATGTAATGTTACGCAATATAATAAGCGGGATAAATGCTTAATGTGAACAGAGTTATCTCCCTTTACAATACAAGGAAGACAGACAGAGTTATCTTCCTTTCTTATTTTTGTTAAAGAACTTCTTCACCTATTATTAAAATATCGACAGTAGATATTAGGAATAATTCATTATCGTGTTTATACAAATAAAATTTAATTTTTCCGCTTACTTTTCGATGTCATTCAAATAACACTTCATTGCTATCCTGGTGAAAACATACCACCTTTTGCAAAAACCTTTGACCGGTTTAGGTCAGTATTTATTTTTGTGTATTTCTCTTGACTGATCGGATCATGAAGATTATCGTATTTCAGCATAAGCTCATCTTTCAACTTTTCAAGATAATCAAAATATTTGCTGTTATCTGATTTAATAAGCGAGAGTATTACTTTATCAAATTTACTAAACAAATACCTGAAATTTCATCATTAAATTCAACGGATAATTGCTGCCCATTAACCATTATTTTTTAAATGTTGCTACTATGTCCATCTGCTAATATTAAATTTTCGAACATTATTTATAAAGTTAAGACAAAATTGCGTAGTGTCCAATTGCTAACGTATTAATTCCGTCCTCGCAATATCTCTTATCATCAAAAATACTTAATCCACGTTTCATAATTGTATCTGTTTCAAGTTTGTGATGATTTGTTCTGATGACATTTGTTTTAATAAAATTAGTGCAGGTGTTTAGCGCTGCTTTAAAATCATAAAATTTCATACACTTTTTTACATATTCGCGAGGAATACCTTTTGCTTTTTTGTCAGCTCATTGTCATCTAAAATTAGGGCGTACATTTTACTTCTTAGTCCAACAAATTCCCTAACTGGTGCAAATATAAATTCATATTTCATCTTGCCGATGACTTTTTCATTTGCATCATCATGAAATCCATTACTTTCTGGATAATCCAATAAATTAAATAAATTTTTGTTGTTATAAATATCCTGATAAACATCCTCATATTTTATATTATAAACAAGTGAATCCGTACCAGTAAATAGCAATTCCGAATCTTGCCACTGCGTTTTGGTAAAACTATAGTGAAAGTCGTACATTAGCCATTTTGAAATATCAAGTCCAGCTGCATCAACATAAATCGGTTTATTTAACTTATATTTGTTTTTCGTCGTTGTATTGCAACAAGATTTTCCTTAAAGATTTTCATACTGACAAAACCGTCATCGATAACTAAACTATTTCTGCGATTTACATCATTTGCAATTTCAATATTGACTCGCTTTCTGATACTTTCCATCGTCTTACCGAACACGGAATTGTTAATCAACTTGAAAAAAAAAGTTTTTTTTTTCTTCTCAAAGTCGGTCTTAGCAGTAGCACAACGTTTGATATTTATATCAATATAATCTGCCATCCACCGTGATTGATTAAATTTTAACACACGATGAACTTTTTTAGAATTAGTCCAGCATCTACTGCTTGTTTTAAATTTTTGTAATGTATCACGTAATTTCTTTTATTTAACAAATTTGGAACTAGCTTATTAACAATTGAATTTTTTGCTGTTGTCATTGCCTGTTGCTCAGGCGATAATAAACTATAATCGATCATCATTGACTGTGCACAAAACGGATAGTCGTTATGTAGATCATGTAACTAACTAGGATAATCGAGATCAACTTCAACAAAATAACTGACAGTTTCTGGCAAATCTTTTTCAGTTTCTTTAAGAAATTGATCTGGAGTTATCCAATGAAATCCACCACACGGCATTGGCTCTGATATAGCATAGCCATATAAATTATTAGCGAGAAGATAAATAATATAATTTGACGGTAAATTTTTATTCCACATTTCCTGTGCATATTTGTACTCGTCATCTGTAATATTTTCATTTTTTAAGTAAGAGTAAAATTTATCTTAGTTAGGAAAAGAAGTTTCATCAAATCTGCTCCAGACATCGAGATATTCATACGGAAAGACACCTTTTTTGTAAGAGAGACGTAGTTTTCACCAAAGCAAATTTTTAAATTTTTGAAACTGGTACAACCTTCTACAAGCTCGTCTAATGATGCTGGTATAAATTGCAGACTGTCGATGAAACGTAATTTGCCAAGCGTAACTGACATGTAGTTTTCAAAATTGTTTGGAATACATTTGATTTTATTATTTAATTTTAGTTTAGATTTAATTTCATCATCGCCAAATGCTTCGACAGTGATATGACTATCATAATCACGAAAATTATGTAAAACGACAGGAATAAAATCTGGCGCATGAAATTTCAAATTACAATTTTTATGTGCTGCTCCGCGATATTGGCAGGTTAGATGACAGTGATCGCGCATTTTATCGCCTGAACTTTGCTCAGGCAGAGGTTTCTCGCAGATATGACAATTAACTGCCTCATCAAATTCAAGTTGTTGTTCGGATTTTATTCTTTTGGAGCTGTTTTAGATAATCTGTTGAAAATTTTATTAACATCGTCTATTAAATTTTTTAGCAACCACACGGCAGGATTTTTACCTCAGTACAATTTTATTGGACTTGAAGAATTATCGTTAACGCAACAAACTATATTATAAGCTGTTCCACAGGGAACATATTGTTGTATTTTTCTGGTGCTTGACTTATTTGGATCATTTTCTGCGCCTGCCACAGGAACAAGTACACACTCGAAATCAGCTTAAATAACAAACGGAATATTTAATTTATGATCATAATTTTTAAATTTTAATACTTTTTCTTTTTCTCCTGGCATTGTTATTCTTTGAACATTGATACAGTATTTAAGATGCTCTTACAGTTTTTCATCCTTAGAAAAACCTTGTAAACAACGGTAGCAGAAATATTTCTTATTTTTATTTTTATTATATTGTCTGCCAACTAGGCCGTTAAAGTTTTTTTTTATCCAAACGTATTGATTCCTATAAAACAGCAAGTTTATTGTCGATTGCAAAGCTTTTATTGAAAGATACCTTGAATAAACATTTTCACGCTCGTTAAGGCCAAATATATTAACTGATATATTATTTTGCTTTTCAAACTTTGGTATTTGATTTTCTGCAACTGAAAGTCAATGCCATTAAAATTTAATTTTGATACGTGACTAAAATACTTGTCAACACGATCAGCATTTTTTTTTTCTGCTGGAAACATCGCAGATAGAATAGCCCACTGGAAACAACTGTTATCAAAGTTCTTTACGTTTATGCAACATTTTTTGGCTTTATTTTTTTGAGGGAGATCAACGTAAGAACTACCGCGAAGTACGTTATATTTCACACAGTGAAATAAAACTTCTTTAATCATTTCAAATTTTCAACCTGATCGTGATGCAGTAAATTCCTGCAATTTTTTAAAATTTATTTCTTGATGTATTTCATCGGCGATTGAGGAAATATTTGTTCCAGCTAGTATTTTTTTCGTGATTTAGCTGTTAAATATGGTTCGGTAATCTCTTTGGTGAAATCTACATTTTCAAAGATTATATCAAGTATATCTTTTTGAGGTGCATGTAACTTTGATAAAATAACATGATACTGCACTATTGGCTTGATACTTTTATGTACTGCAAGTTCTCGCGTTACAGTCGGATGCAGATGATGAAGCAAATTTGTAGAGTTAAAATTTGCTAAAATATTTTGATTATCAAATTTATAACTGTTATCAAATCCTGCAAAAGCTGTAGCTATTTTTATAGTTTCTCCTATAAGGCTCTTTTTATCAATATCTCGCAATTTCAGCATAATATTTATATAACATTTTTTATATTTAATTGATTGTTTGTATCTCACCGCACACTGCGCACGCGCTAGTTGAAAAACCAATTAGAGATATAAAATGCTTCTAGTATAATGAAACAAAATCTGACAAGCGCAAACGAGCAAGAATACTATTATATTCATCCCAATTATAACCTATACGCGGGAAATATGTTAGAGTCGGTGATTCACGTCGAATACGGATAACCGTTTGGTAAATCAACACCAGCTGGTCATAAGATCAGCATTAAAGGTGTTAATGCTGAAAGAGATGAAATGTTTAGGAAAGATTTATTTACACTTTGTTTTGCGGAGACATACCAGCTGGACAACGAGTATATCATGTCAACGGCGCAGTTACTGATGATAACATTGAAAATTTAGCATTGCAAAAAGAATTTCAACCTCATTCCGTGTTTGATCTTTACGAAGCAAATGATAATAGAATTATTCAAAATATCAAAACGAAAAAGGTTGTTGGTTTTATGAACAACAGCTGTTATCTTAGAATAAGTGTCAGAGGAACACAAACAGATCAAGTTGGTTATTGTAGCCACAGATTTGTTTACGAAACTTTTAACGGACCTATATGTCATGATTTAGTGATAGACCACGTCAACGGTATTAAAACAGATAATCGTCTAGAAAATATCGAACTTGTTACGCCTAAAGAAAAGAACAGACGAGGACGAGGAGGTAGCATTAATTTCAGATATCCTGCTAAACCTATAATGTCATATAACATTAGTACAGGTGAGGAACTAGAATTTCTTTCGCTAACAGCTGCAGCAAAATATTTTGATATTAATCCTAGAGGAATAGAATTTGTTGGAAATGGAATAACAAATACGGCAACATCACAATCAACATTTGACATAATTATCTTTAGATATGACGATTAATTATATTTTCTGGCTCTGTTTACGTTAGTCAATTATGAGCAAACATTAAAACATCAATTTTGTTAAATTTCAGTGTAATAAATGCACGTCATTAAGTTTATTTTTTTCTGCCGCTGTTAGCAGAATCTTATTAGAATCACCTTGCATAATAATAACGTCAACAGAATAAGAACTATACCCTGATAAACATTTTTGCACTGCTTCGGCTAATTCTCTGTAATTTAATATATCAACTTTCTGATGATACTTTATCTCATTAGTCATTTATAATAATAAATTAGATAAAAATATATTATAATATGGATTTAATGAAACGACTTGTTGATATATATGCTGACGATATTTTTTACAGCAGGAGATGCTGTTTCAAGAGATGAAATCTCTGGCGATATAAAATGTGAGTCGGTTGGTTATACAGAAGACGACATTTTATTTAACAATGACGATGAACAAGACGAGATCGTGGACGTGGTTGATAAAAAAAATTACAGCAGACCGAGAACTGGACGATATGATGTTAAGTATCATATCGCCAAAAAATAATAAAATTTAATTTTACTGTTGGAAACTTATAAAACCTTTTCTTAATCTGAAAATTGCTGGCCAACAAAGGAGCATCAAATACAATTTTATTTTTGGTAACATATTTAATTTAATGCCAGTCGATAATGCAAAAAATTACATTTAATATCGTTGTGTAGAACTGTCAAATGTAAACCTGTATTGCTAAAATACGAACAAATTTATGACAATATTATTTCAATTTAGCTTCAGATGGAACCCAGCTGTTAAATTTATCGCTGTATCCTCTCCATTTAACTAAACTTTTATTACCTTTTATCCTGATAACTTTTTCAATAACAAATATATCTTGCTCAGTTTTCTGCAGTTCCCGCTCGTAAAACTACCAGTTATAGGCTCACCCAATAAATCTTTTAGCGCGTATGTTACAGGTATTGTTAGCATAACTTTATAAACAACAAATACTTCTTCGCTCCAGTTTGGAGTAAATCCTTTTTTAAATGCTTTCTTCGTCAGAGAAATTCTAACTTTATCACCAACTTTAAATTTATGTCTGCGGTACATGTTTTCATTTCCAGGAATCGGATTTTTAATTGCATCATTTGGTGACATTTTTATTGATCTGTGCTTCGTGTTATTGTATTTATCAATAGTCTGCTGTAGATCGTCAATATACTTATTTGTATTTTTAGCTGTCAAATGTTTATGTCTCAGCGCGTTTAGTGTGCGACTAAATCTTTCGACGACAACGCTTTTTCTTTCGTTTCCCGTAACATATATTTTAATGTTATTTTGTTTCAGAAACTGCTCAAATTTTTTATTAAAAAACTCTGCTCCATGATCGGTCCAAATTCTGTTTGGTTTTCTTCTATACTTGTTATTATTTGTTTTAGTGCATCAGTTATCGATAAGCCTGTTTTATCCGAAACATGTACACTAAATGCATATTTACTAAATGCATCTATAACGTTAGAAAGATATTTTTTGTTATCGTTAAACTGAGCAAGATTTGACACATCAACTAAATCTATTGCCCAGATATCGTCAACGGCATTTGCGACAACTTTATGTCGCGGAAACATTTTTTTTGTAGGTTTATGTAGCTCTGAAGCCAGATCATCATCCAATTCCTTTCCAAGACCTAACTTATATTTTGTTCCTATCATTCATTGAACTAACCTTCTATCAAATCTCTCTCGTAAATTTGTAGGTTTCATATTTTTAAGTTCATTTAGCATTACTTTATCGCAGCCGCGCTTATCTTGTTCGTTATCACGGTAGCAGATATCGTGACGCATTGCTATTGCATCAACTTGATTATAAGGCTCTTGTCCGGGCAGCGGATTATCATTTTCATCTAGTTGTTTATCTAGCGGATTGTATGGTCCAGTGTATTTATGGCCTGATAATGTCCAACCTCCTTTTGCTTTTGGTAACTTGCCAATTAATCTATGTATATCTATACCTGTTCCAATTATTTCTCTGTTGTTGCATTTCTGACAGTACGTAACAATTTTATTTTGCTACAGACAGAGATCTCTATCACAATCACACTCGAATATCATTATTTATTAATCATCTACTTAAATAACCTTGCCGCACATTCCAGCTCCGGATAATTTCTTTAAAAACATACTTTTTCTTTTTCCACAGATTGCACAAATTCTTTTTAGCATTATCCTATTATTTGGGGAGGGGTTGTTGTCTCATCTTTATTTTCTGTTTTAGTTTTGCATTTGAGACAATATGTTGACATATTCCTTAGTTTAGATAAAATTAATTGGATTCTCATCATTAACGTGAGAAGGTTGATTGTCAAACTGTAAAATAAATTTCAAAAAATTGAATTTCGGCTGGGACATTTGTTTTATATCCATTATACAATAGTATCCACAAGCTGATGTTCCAACTGGCTGAATCTGATTAGACGAATAATTTATTATTTTATATTTTTTGTTGATATATTTTTTTACTACATCACTGGAAGGAATTCCAAATGAATCAAAATAGTTGTTATTGTACACTGCTACCCAGTGTGTGCCAGATCCGTCGTTAAAATCTTGTATATTTATCACACACGAACCACCAGCTGGTGCATTGTCAAGTTCATCTTTGCAATAAACTCCGTAGAAATATTTTATTTTTTTAGCTTATCAATTATATCGAAGTTTCTTAACGCGGGCGCGTTCCCGGTAATGTTAGTCCTCGACCTATTCCCAACAGATTGGGCAACAAACTTATGGTCCTTTAAATCCGCCTTTTTTGTTTTTCGCGATCGCGTCTTTTTTTTTTTTTCTTCTCGTTGTTGTCTTTCTTTTTGTTGTCCTTCGTCGGGGCATTATCTTAAAGTTTTAGACAAAAGTTTTCTTTATACCGTCTCAAGAGACAGCCATTTTTGTTGCGCCAGATACTGCGCCGGATGCTGCTGCTAATCCTAATGTATCAATTACGGGTAAGATTTTAGGTATTATTAACGTTTTGGCTAATGTGGCTATTGCCGGACCAAGAAAACCGCCTCTCACCGCAATGTGGTGGGCCATTACAGTTACTTGCCACGCGCCTAGATTTCAAACAAACGGTTTACCGCGATCGTATTTATTTATCTGTGTTTTAGTTAGCATTAATATTGTTAAAGTACCGCCCGTTGTCGATGAATTAATTTTAGTGACACCGGCTTTTGCTTAGAAATAGCAGCCGCTAAATTTTTTAACTTGACCGTCAGTCAAATATATTTCTTTTCCAATGTATTTTGTCATATATCAAGACAGTTATATTAAACTCCAAGTTTTTTCAAAGTTGGACTGTCATTTTACCTCCGACATAGTCAATTGTTATAAATCTGTCGCTGATCACCAGCGCATAAACGTACAACGCATCTGGAAGATCACATAATGTCCAGGGAATATCAATATCAGATGTCGAATCAACACCTCGCTCGTTGCGTTTACTAACATCAAAATAAAATATCGGATAAAGTGTACGAAATTCCTCTACTGATATTTGAGATCCATCTCCAACGTCCTGGTATTTCTGCACTGCATCCATAAGATACATGTACGGTCGAGTAACATTTTTGTTAGCATCATCCACAAAATTGCATTATATCGCTCGTTCCGGATACTGCTTGGAATTTATTCTGGCGTATATTCTCCTAACATCAACGTTATCAAATATTGCGTTATTTTGTTGCTGGTTACCGCGTCGCGCTTGTTGCTGAAATACAACAAATAATTGTTGTGGTAGTTGTTCGCTTGACGTTGTTGTGACGCGCCATGTGTAGTCGGTAGTATTTGGAACTGCAGTCTGATATATTTTATGTTGCTGATAATAAATTTTCTTCGTATGTTTTTGAAGCATATCATTTAATTCTACTGATTTTGCAAATGACAGTGTTATTCGTGGCATACATAAAGCAATTTTGTTTATAATAAATTGTACATCAACGCCGGCAGCTCGAAGTAAACAATCATTTTGTTTCCGCCCGATCTAAAATAAGTGTGTGTTTAACTCCACGAAACACTTTATTATAATCGCGACAAAATCCAAATATTGTACTTAAGGGCAGCATCCTTGTAATTTGACGTGATCCTGCTGCAAGTGATTTCTTCTATCATAACCGTCATTGTAACGTATATTTCTTACGCTAATTGCATTATTAATCAAATTTAAGATTGCAACACCGTCCTCAGCTGCTCCTGGTGGTGTTATACCAAGATTATTACAAGCAGCAGTAAGTGAAACTCTTGTAGCGTCTGCGTTAGCGCCTGCATCTGGTGGGGCTATACCAAAATTGGTAGCATTAGCAATAAGAAAATTGCTGTCCACTGGGGCATCAATAACTCTCATTCGTCCACCAACGCCTTCAAGCAAAATTGTTTTGTCTGACAGTATAACAGCGATTGCTCTGTAATTAGCAATAGCTGCTCCTAGTAGTAATAGAAAATGAGGTTTCTATCTCCGAGACCCCTACCCCTCCAAAACCCTTTTATGTTGACATTTCCTTCACCAGCCTTTTCTAGCTCAAAATAATGACTTTCACATGATAAAGCTTTTTCTAGCATATTTCTGACAAGATATGTTTTGTCGGGACAGGGGTCTCGGAGCTAGAAACACTCATTTTCTATTACTACTGTTACAACCATGTTTTATGATAATCGTTTTCATACCTACTAACTCTCATTGGTAGAATATCTGTTAACATACTGTCAATAATACGAAACTCGCGTATTAAATCGTCCATATCATATTTTACGCCTCGCAAATAAGATCGTATCTGATCAAGTAATTTTTAATAAGTGATACGTGCTTTTTTACAAGCATTTTTTTTTTTTTGGTAATTGGATCACTCGTGATCAGTAATTAAATCGTCTATGATATAATAATGTCATATCATCATGTTAGTGTATTTCTGACTCCTGGTCAGATTAAAAAGCTACAATCAGTATCAAAAAGGAACTGTGGAAAAAAATATATTGCTGAAATCAGAACAGATCGCAGGTGGTCCAAATAAACTATCATTGACATAACGTCAACTCAGGCACTTCAATGACGCCAAACGAACAAAGACCAGCGTTAGATTTAATCTTTCTGTGGGTGCCATTAAAGACATTGCCAAGACGGGTGGTATATTTCCACTTCTCGCAGATATACCAGCGTTGATAGCCTCTGCAGCCCCAGCTGTTGCAAAAGCAGCTGCACTTGGTGCTGTTGGAACTGCCGCTGGGATGGCATTAAAGAAAGCAACAGGTCATGGAATAAAGACTTCCGAAAAGGCCGACTGGGTCCAAGACTGCTAGGAACCTCTCATTCATGGTACTGTCAATCCACGGTGAAAGGTCTGAGACTACCGGGAACACATCGTTGATGCTTCCTATGCCCAATTTTGATTTACTTGATGCTGCTAAATAATTAAACATCAAAAACGTCAGAGGTGTTTTTATGCGTGATCAATAACCAAAACAACCTAACCGTGTTAAAACCGGTATCATTAATCTCGATGGAAGTTCTGGTTCAGACACTCATTGAGTTGCATACGCGATTGATCCACGTGGAGCTGTTTATTTTGATTCGTACGGGCTGGTCCCGCCGATAGAATTTTAAAATATGTCGGCGGACTTAAAAAACACACCGATCTGGTATTCAACATTACCAACAAAGACAATAACTCATCCGCCAATATGTGGCCGTGAAATACTCGCGGTGATCGACGTTGTGTCATCGTCAACGAGGCCGCCTCATAAAGTCGTGTACGAGTATACATCATCGTCCAACTTTAAAAACAGGTCTTAGTGAATATAAAATGGTAGTTATTTTCGGAAGATCTGCTCGGGGTCTTCCTTAGGGCAAGCCTCAAGGTGACTTATCCAAATATGTAACCCATGACCAGGTCAAGGATGAACTCGCTAATCTTTTGAGTCTCGCAGATGTGGACAAAAAAGAAGTTATTGTTTTTCAGGATCAACAAGGACAATTAAAGACGATCAATATCCCGTTGACAGATATTATTCTGCGAGTTCCAGATGCAACCGAAGATAACTTAGTGGTTTTTGCTAAAAACGGTAAAATTAAAAACTCGGAGGAATCAGTCTTAACACTCAAGGGAGAGATTACTGGACGCATCAGAAGAATTGGAGAAATTATGTATGGCGATCTCAACATGAGCAGAAATACAATTATTAATGTGAGAGAACGAAAATCAGACGATGATGTGGCAACAAAAGGATAAGTAGACAGCAACAACAACGCAATCAGAACTGAAATCAATGATCGCTTCCTATCCGCCGGTGATACAATGACTGGTTCTCTCTATATAGCTAATAATAAAATTACTGGTCATAGAGAACCAGAATCAAACGATGACTCTGCAACGAAGAAATACGCAGACAATGCAGACCTGCCAACCCGGACGAGTCCGTATCAGTAAGGCAGCTGATTTTTTTCCCCGTAAGATTGCACAGTTTTCAGTAAGGTCTAACAAAATATCAATAAATTCTAATGTAAAGCTGGAAAACATAATTAAAAGTTCGACGCAGCGACGATAACATTATGTTCAACTGAAAAGTTTGTAAAGTACGCGTAGACCTTATTTACCACTCGTCCAGTTGCACAAACTTTAGTTCCAAACCCTATACAACTCAATGGATTGTTGCTATCTCTCAACTTGACGTAATTCTTGGAAATTCTTTTCCTATTTCATATGACGACGGCAATGATATCTCCCGCCACGAGACGTACTCAAATTGGCACGTGATGTCCAATAAACGTAATTGTGTCCTTTCCATCTTTTATTCACAAGAATCTGAATATTCCTTTTTATTCTTCTGTGTTGATTATTAACACTTTTCTAGAGGCTTATTTTCCCTTTCGTCTTAAACATGCATCACTTTCGGGATGCCGTTTTTAAAATTCCATAATTAACAGCTTGATCATGCAGACGCTTTGCATGAACAAATAGGTGCAGTTTAAAGTGTCTGGGGTGCTGCTGTAAAGTTAGTCTAGTTCCCTATCTAATTTAACTAATTCTAATATGAAACCCGGATCCAAATAAAACACAGATGAACCAATTATCCGGATTTTTCGGCAACGATCATTTTTTCCGTAGTTTTTGTTTGTATGCCGTAAGTCCGTATTTTAAGGGTAATTTTGTAAGACTTACGGCAAAATCGTAAGAGTTGGCAGGTCTGCGACAATAGCAACATCCCGATGATGACCTCGTTAATGACAATCAATGATGGAATGACCACATTTAGATCTGATTATACTACTCACGTAAACACGTTTTTTATTTTTCGTAGAAACGTAAATAGAGCCATTAATAAATTTTTGGGAAGTCCAGTAGTCATCGACATTAAACTCTCTGACATAAAAAAAATTACCGATAGTGTAGTATATACAGTAACGTCTGGATCAACATTATGGACACCACTCAATAAATCCATCAGACATCGCGCTGAGGTTACAGGCATATATAGGCGCTCAGTACTCGGCGTTACAACATTTATAATAGCTACCACAATTTCACGGTGTTTTCCAGTTAACGCATCTTCTGGATCTGTGTTAGTAGTACTGGAGCAAAACGACGAGGAAACATTCGTGGTGGAACCCGAAGAAAAAGATCTCGGCGTGTTGTATTATTGGTGTCTTGAATTAGTCTCTAAACTACCACCTACTTAAAGTAATAGGAATCTACATAATTAATCAGTTGATTGACGTTCAACGTTTCAGATACGAGCAAGTGTGTTTGTTGCAGACCGAGCTGAAAAATATCATTAATGAATATACAGTAAAACTAAAATAAATACCGCAGACTTGTCGTTGTTACAGACATAATTGTATATTCTGCATCTGCCGTAGTCGCTGAAACAGCAGCTATAGTCGGATCATTATCAGCCACATACATAATAGCACCAGTAATAGGAATTGGTGTTGCAGTTATAACTGGTGTTGCTAGTATTCTTAATATCATCGCAAAATAGATATCCACGTGTGCGGCTGGTAAATTACACGAGTATATAACGTTGCTATCACCGGCAACACACGCACACGCCAAATTATCATCGCTGATATCATCAGGGCTCAACGATGGAATAATATCAGATCAGGAATTCGCAGAAATTAAGGTTTACCGTGAATCAACTGGAAACCAATCCATTGACAGTCAAAATCTAAAGACACCACCATCTCCGACATTTAAAATCAGGATTTAAATAATAATGTCACAAAATCAATTCCTGATATTGCTGGAACAAATCGTCGTTAATACAACAACACCACCAACAACCACGATGATATCAGCGAGCTCAACCAATCCTGAGTTCAACGTTAGCTTTCCAACGGCAATTCCAGCCAAAGAAATAGCGTTAGCACAATTGCGAGTATATTAATGCTGGCCAAATATTAGATCAAAGTCGTTTGGTTGGTTGGAAGCAAATAACTCATTAGTGTTTTCTTATAAAAATAAACCCGATGGAATCCCCGACTGGCAAGTTGTAGGTATTCCTACAGGCAGTTATCAAATAGAACAGATTAATAGTGAAATCCAACGCAGGATTAAATCTATCACAGGAAAAGAATCCAAAATCTCTATTACGGTTCACGAGCCAACGTTATCGGCGGCGATAGAATATCAACGTCTGACTACAGCGTAGATATATATCAGTAGTTGATCCGAACTGTGTTAGGATGGCCAGAAGTACAACCACCAGCAACTGCAGCGATACCACAACTTTAACGCGGCGATTATATCTCAGACGAGCGTGTGTACCTGGAAAAAATTCCAGATTCTGATACGTGGAGAATAATAAAAATGAAGATAAAGTCAATCTTGGTACGGTTTCCTCACTTTTCAAAGAAGGAAGATCCCTTAGTTACGTGACGTGGAATCGTTAGAGAGTTATATATAGGGAACATAATATCAAAGAGTGATTCCATAAAATTAAGAGCGAGCATAAACGAGTGAGACACAAACTGCGCAACTCATTCATTGACCATATAAACAATTATCGGGCAAATAAAGCATCTAAACAAAGTCGCATCGGATTTTGAGATTTTCATGAGAAAATTATACAGGCGGTAATTGAATCTACAGGTGAAAATAAACAAGTTTTCCTGGACAAACATAAAATTACCGAGGAAGATCTGCCAGCGTTTAAATTTCCTGGATTTAACGCCGACGAACTGAATAAAAACGTCAAAGATATCATCGATGAATACTATCCCCAGATTATTGCCGCATGGAGAAAAAGATCCGCAGCTGTAGACGCCGCCGCTTCAGGTATTCTCAAACATTACAATGATCCAGACGGCGGTGGTCGTCATATATCACCAGTGTTGTCAATATTACATCATCGATCGCAGTCAATCTTGTATATGAAGCAATCGATGGCAGCTATCAAGTAGATCTTGAAAAATCTAGGCAGGCACAGCAGGGATATATGACATATTCATAATTTCACAATTACCAGTACAAGTATATCTCGTCATCAAATGCCCGCAGGAGTCCCTCCCCCCAATTATAATAGCATCTGTCGCCGATTGCAAGACAATATGTCTATCGCATTTTTTGAGACTGGAACATGTGAAGCAGTTTCCACTAGTCGATCCGTACGCGGACTCCTTAACCACACGACTACCGAGCTCTTTCATATATACAGGTAAATTTAGATATATAACTATCCGCTACCACAGTCACTGGTGACAGCACTTTAATTTTCACAATCCCACTTGTTTACAATCATACAATAATTTTTTCAGTTGCCGCACACGTGAACTCACAATCTTTTTTTGTTTCGTATTCGCGTGAAAACTCTGATCTAATTTTCTCAATCGCGTTTGCCAGTGAAACCAATTTCCGAATATTCTCATCATCGACATAAAGTAGTGATTGTACCATTGCCTGCTGGAGTAATTTAATAAACCTGTATTCGGCTGCTAGTGTGTATCTTCCGTCATATTTCCGTTCCTGTAGCGCTTCAAAATCATTTGTGATTTTTTCAGGATCCAATTGATCAGATAATTCTATATCATCATTATGTAATTTTTTAATCTCAGAAATAATTGAATTAATATTTTCGAAATTCATTATATAAAAAATATCTGTTTAAATGACTGTTCCATGTAGTCGCCACATATACTTGGAAATCTAAAATAACTTACCCTGATTTTTGAGCCACAACTATTTACGAACGTGTTTTATACTATGCATGACTGATAACATGTGAACCACAAAATAATAATAATAATAATAATAATAATAATAATAATAATAATAATAATAATAATAATAATAATCGCGGTGGTGTTTAATCACTATACTTGACAGAGTTATCTCCCCTCATCTTGAACAAAATTTAAACTTGAGCTAAAGTAGATTCAGCGTCTGTCAGGTGATACTGAAATGTTATTTTTTTTTTGTATTTCTTTGTAAACGCCGATTTGCGTATATTATTTGCGACGTATTGTACCGAACTCATGCAAATATCAAAATATTTGCCAGCTGCATTCATCGATTGACATTCTTTTCCTCGCCAGTCTCCACGTTCACAGATTTAACAACTCTCGGAATTTTATTATATTTTCCAGTACCACCAAATTTGCAATTCTGACGCTGTGTAATAGCTCGTAAATTATTTAAATAATTATTTTTCGGATTTGAATCAATATGATCAATCCCAAATCCGTCTTCGCTAATGTCCGTGAAAACATTCGTATATAAACTTATGACAGAGATATATCTTTTTTTTCCCCCAGGAGAGAATATGAGATAACCAGCATTATTGGCAAAACAGACTGTTTGATTTAGTCGACAGTGCCTGATTACACCAGCACGAGATGCCTCATAATTCTTGATGATTTTAGTTTGCTCTATTTGTGCAGTAATATTATTTGTCTAAATTATTATTTTGTTACTAAAAAAAATATGTGGGATGCTGCTAGCGTGAAAATCTGGCGAGATAGTCTTCAATGTTTTTTATACAGGCAACGCTGTTGCCGGTGTTATTTTTTTTTTTTAACATAATACTTTTTCAGCTCACTGTATTTTTACCACCGCATTCTACACATAGTTGCGTTTTACCCCTGACTCCGATGTTACATTTCAAACACGTCTTTGGTCCTAGACTTCCGCGTCGCACGCTTTGCTTGTGATATCCACATAACTGATTTATACAAGCCCGATTACAAGGAGTTGCAGAACCAATCATCAGCCACTTATACTTGTTCTTTGCTTGAATCATTATATCATAAATAAAACTTTAATTTGAATATATATATACATATTTACTGTAATGTATTTGTGACCGGATATTTGCAGTATTTGATTTGGAGCATTAGATTGTACAGAAGACGTAAACAAATCTCTTTTTGAGTCGGACTTGCATCACATATTTACCCCGTAAATATGCTGTGGTTGGATAAAGTTCTGTCAGTTGGAGAGACCGGTTTATATCTACATTCTTCTGTGAACAAAGGTGAGTTTATTTACTTCAGTAACTTCACATTTAAACCAAGCTTGTATATTGGGGGTTGATTCCATGCTCAAGATATACCGCCCATCCATCCCCACCCCCACCCTCGTTATCATCTAAGCAATACCGGTAGTTTTACTTGTTGTTATTGTTCTTGTCTTGGAGGTTTTGCCATTTTTCATGTTATGATATGCTATACATGACATAACAAATCTCTATGGGTGTAATTTGACAATATTGAAACAGACGAGACCATTTTTTCCCAATTCCCTTTTGCGAGTCGAATCAAAAAATGGCGGCCAAAAATGTTCAATTAAAATAAAAAATTCCAGAAGGCGGAGTTAAAAAGGTTTTCCCACGATCGCAGCCAATCAGTAAAGAGAATACTGCACAATAATTTCATGGGCTTATTTGGACCAATAAGAATCACATAAAGTGATATGTTCATATGTATAATATCAAAAATATGAAACTGCACACACTGTAGGCAAAGTGTACTGACTATGTGATAAGTGAATTTATTAATATATTGTCAACAGTTTTCGATGAGAATTAAAATATAGTTTTGGCGACATTGTTACTGGAGTCATTACAAATATAGGTTGATATAAACCTTTTGCACTTCAGTAAATTAGTCCTTGATAATATACAACTGTATACTGCAAAGGAGATTTAGATATCTAAGACCACAAGAAAGTACATCTGCTTGCATTTTGTTGATACAGCTCTAAGTTTTCAATATCAC
>JAECUM010021601.1:0-25534 GCA_016617855.1 Megalonaias nervosa | reverse complement strand
CACAGAATAAAATATGACGTCAAGCACAGGATAAAATATGATGCAAAATACAGGATAACATTTAACGTAAAACACGGGATAAGATATGACGTGAAGCGCAGGATAAAATATAACGTAAATCACAGGATAAATTATAACGTAAAAATAATTGCATGAATGATGAGAAGATATTAAAAATGGATAGTTCCGCCACATACCCACAAACACTGTTAACAATCCGCCTTTTTGTTGGAAAATCTACAAGTTCTGTCACTCTGGTGGACTAATCTGGTTATAAATGTCATGTACAATATTAACTTATATGTGTGTTCATACATACATACATACATACATACATACATACATACATACATACATACACACACATACATACATACATACATACATACATACATACATACATACATGCATGCACTGAGACAGGCGGAAAAGTATGCATACATGCACTCATACAAACAAACTGACATAAAGATAGACAATCAGTCATGCAGACAGACAGAGAGACAAACATGTATAGATCCATACCACAGGCACACCGGACTAACCTGTACTGGGAGGTTTATATTCTTGACAAGTAGGAGATGGGCGATAGTGGTAGAAAGTTTCGCAGTCGTAGATATTCTTACAGCAGGCAATCCGTGCCTTCTCGTCCCTGTCATATTTACCGAACGTGTAAATTTGACTGGGGCCGCTGGCGGACACCAATAAACTACCGAAAGCTCCTATCTTGTTGTCACTTTGGTAGCAGCATTTCTAGTGCGACATTAGAATAATCAAATATTAAACATAAAGTCTAGAATGGCTAACAATAGCATTTTCGATGCATTTGACTTGCAAAGCTGTACGCTGTAATGATTGTGGTTTGACAACTAATGTAAAACTAACATGAATAAAGCTATTTTCGAGTACGAAAACCCCAATTTGATGACATTGCATATGCTTGAGTGGTTCCATGCAAAACATGAAAACTTAAAAAGCTGTACCTCATGATGTCATTGTATCATTATCATTTACCGGTATTCTTCGTATTTTCTACAGACAAAATATAAATAGAAACCTAGATATAATATACATTTATTTGAGAAATAAATAGCTACGCATATTGCAGAGATATGAATCAAACTTTAATTGATTTTTTTTTTTCTTTTTTGCTTTTGTTGTTAATGCTGTTGATATAGTTTTAAGCAGACCTGAGATCTCACTGGATAGTTTCGTATTTTGACACCTCCCTAATTTTTAACGTAGATGGCATGAACCTAATAATGATAAGCCTAGCATTTACAAATTCACACAGAAGCTAAATCTGTAATGTGGTTTAGATTTACTTTGAGTTAGGCTTGAAAATGGGTTGGCTTGTTTAGTGACTGCCTATCACACTTAGACTAGCACTGGAGATCAAATGCGTAACTTGGACTGCAAATGAACAGCTGACTAGGCTTGCGTATTTATGTATGTCTGCTACAGAGGTAAATATCTAAAAATCGAGTAGGTTGAGGGGTGATGAAAAGTATGCTAATTTGTTATAGTACTAGTGAACTTTATTCATGCATAAGGCACATACTGATTCTTTTAGCTGCCTTGTCACAGGAAAATATTTAAAATAGCTCTTTGCTGTCAAAAATGAATGTAAAAAAGAGGGGTTGGTGGCAATGTTGGTTCAATATAAAAGCCACCAGTTGTATAAGGAATTAACCTGATTGCCGCAGTCAAAATCTCACATGCATGCTTTCTACAAAAATCATTAGTTTGTTTTTATTTGTATCTTCAGTGTAAAATTATTCTCATTTTTCTGCAATAGGTCATTGTCGGATGAAAATTCACCAGATAAACTGTCCAGTGAAACCTAATTCTCGGAATGGGTTCTTCATCGGTAATAATGAAGCAGAAAACCGGTGATACAGCGCAGAATGTTTAATTCTATTTTATCTTGAGAGAAAAAGGTGTTTTCTTAGTTCGAACAGTATAAATGCGTCAACACTTATTATTCATAATTCAGTCGGAAATGCCAACCCAGTTTCTGTAGATCCATCTGTTATAAATCGTGACATAATTTAGTATTAATGTAAGTGAAACTGCTGGCATAATATGGCAATCGGAACATAGTCGGCCTTTTCCGGAAAGTGCAGAACGAACCTCGAATCTAATGCGACACCACTGAGAACTATATTTTGGAACTACTTTATTCACATGGGATCATAGTTCGCAACTTCCAGGTCAATCTTACGGATCATGCCTCGAATGTTTGTCGATACCTACTATGCGGATTAATTCGATTATGTACAAAATCACAAAGACCCAGAACGGTTGAATGATTGAATTATTCTTTTCATTCGATATTCCTCGGTTAAAAATCCTACAGTCAGTCCAATCATATAAATATCCAAAGTGATCCGAATAGTCTGGGTTTCTGTCATGGCTGAGAAATTTCTGGTGAACAAAATGTATGAGTTTTATGCAAATTATTGCGCTGAAATAATAGAGGTATACTTCTGTCTTGGTAAAATAGCCGACGTCGGTCTCATTGATGGGACTACGTGTAGGCTATGGGACCATTTTCTACCATTTTCGTCAAGTCGAGAAAGAAACCTAGTATGTAATTGGTCGACATTGAGAACTATATTCTGAACTATTTTCGTTCACATGAAACGATATGGCGTCTGAAGGAGAGAAGGTCACAACTGGAACAATATCGGCTTTTGCTGACGTAACATATGTTTTGCACCAGAGACGAATCACCAAACACATCAAACTGATGTGTATTCCTACAGCTATTTCGGTGGTTATTTAACGACCTGACGGAAATGGCCGAGCGATACTCCGATCACATCTGCAGGAAGAGTAGATAAAGTTATAATTTAAGTATTGTCGGCCTTGTCTGTCGTAACGTTTGTGGTGCACTCCGCCAGAGAAGAATCACAAAATCCATCAAATATATATTCATTTCTACAACTAATTCCGAGGTTATTTCTCGATTTGACAGAAATGGTCGTGTGATGTTCAGATCAAAAACGTGACGGTGTATGCCAAACTTAAGATTTATGGCCAATTATGTCAACCATCTAGTTGGACTATAAAGAGTATGTAGTGCATATCACACGTGAACAGTGTTTGGTCAATTAGGTGAAGACTGGTAATCTAAATACAGCAAATAAAATGGTTCAAAAAGAAATATGACTTTAATTGGTTGACTTCGTGGAGAATACAATTGTAAACACCTATGTCATCCTGTATTGAGAATTAACATTGTACGATTATCAATGATTTGCCAAGTGTCATTGTCAATCAATGAATCAAGTTGTTACCATGGCAATTCAGCAGTTTAGAACAGTTCCAGCATCAACTTTTTGGCAGCTAAATACAGACTGAACTGTGATAAAATATGCCTTTTACAATGGTTTCACAATCTTAATGGATTTCAATGACGCTGTTGGCCATATGTAATGATGTGGCGTGATACAATTTTAAGACAGCCAAAATAATAAGAAACATATGAAAGAGAATGGAATATGTACCACTCCGTAACCGTCAGAAGTAGAATTCACCAGACGGGCACATAACTCGGTTGTGTTGACTTCATATCTGGAGTCCGCTACTGTCTGATTCCACGTACAGGGACAAACTGAGTCTTGAACAGAGGCAATCTTATTGTCCTTGGCCCACATTTTACACTCTCTCTGCTGGGTACACTCGGTGGTGCTTGTGTACAACTGGAACAGCCATATGCCTTTTTCACCTGTGATAGATAGAAATGTATGTATGTATGTATGTATGTGTGTGTGTGTGTGTGTGTGTGTGTGTGTGTGTGTGTGTGTGTGTGTGTAGACAGATGCATTGGTAACTAATTGGTAGAAAGCTCTATGAACTAACATAATTATCTATCTATAATTCTCTAGTTATTAGAATAATAAGTGTAAGTTATGTAGTTACGTTCAGTGTTCACCTTGGGGTCTGAAATTGCATGTGTCTGTGCATAATACAACACTATAAACGTAGACGGTTACTAGATAAGTATTTGTAATAACCCCCGCTGGGAAAAGTGTTTATATTACGTACACATACAAACACATATTGATCTACAAGAAGTCAAAATATTCCGTCGACTTAATTAAGAGTTTTGTTGATGTTTTTGTTTTTATTATGCATATTCAAGATCTTTTTTTAATTTAATGCAAATAGATATTAAAACTGCAACATTGGAGAGATACAGGGAAATTAATCAATCATCCATCCACCAAGACATCAATTCATTTATACATGCGAATATACTTTTATAAGTCAATAGGTCTTAGAAATCACAGATGTGATTTCTAAAACCTATTGACTTATAAAAGTATATTCGCATGTATAAATGAATTGAGACTGAATCTCTTCTCTATTTAATGTAACAGACTGCATGATTCTTGAGACTGAATCTCTTTATTAAATGTAACAGACTGCATGCTTCTTGAGACTGAATCTCTTCTCAATTCAGTGTAACAGACTGCATGCTTCTTCAGACTGAATCTCTTTATTCAATGTAACAGACTGCATGCTTCTTGAGACTGAATCTCTTTATTAAATGTAACAGACTGCATGCTTCCTGAGACAGAATCTCTTCTCTATTTAATGTAACAGACTGCATGCTTCCCGAGACTGAATCTCTTCTCTATTTAATGTAACAGACTGTATGCTTCCTGAGACTGAATATCTTCTCTATTTAATGTAACAGACTGCATGCTTCCTGAGACTGAATCTCTTCTCTATTTAATGTAACAGACTGCATGCTTCTTGAGACTGATATCTCTTCTCTATTTAATGTAACAGACTGCATGATTCTTGAGACTGAATCTCTTTATTAAATGTAACAGACCGCATGCTTCCTGAGACTGAATCTCGTTATTAAATGTAACAGACTGCATGCTTCCTGAGACTGAATCTCTTTATTAAATGTAACAGACTGCATGCTTCCTGAGACTGAATCTCTTCTCTATTTAATGTAATAGACTGCATGCTTCTTGAGACTGAATCTCTTCTCTATTTAATGTAATAGACTGCATGCTTCTTGAGACTGAATCTCTTCTCTATTTAATGTAACAGACTGCATGATTCTTGAGACTGAATCTCTTTATTAAATGTAACAGACTGAATGCTTCTTGAGACTGAATCTCTTCTCAGTTCAGTGTAACAGACTGCATGCTTCTTGAGACCGAATCTCTTTATTCAATGTAACAGACTGCATGCTTCTTGAGACTGAATCTCTTCTCAATTGAATGTAACAGACTGCATGCTTCTTGAGACTGAATCGCTTCTCAATTCAATGTAACAGACTGCATGCTTCTTGAGACTGAATCTCTTTATTCAATGTAACAGACTGCATGCTTCTTGAGACTGAATCTCTTTATTAAATGTAACATACTGCATGCTTCTTGAGACTGAATCTCTTCTCAATTCAATGTAACAGACTGCATGATTCTTGAGACTGAATCTCTTTATTCAATGTAACAGACTGCATGCTTCTTGAGACTGAATCTCTTCTCTATTTAATTTAACAGACTGCATGATTCTTGAGACTAAATGTCTTTTCTTTTCAATGTAACAGACCGCATGCTTCTTGAGACTGAATCTCAGTTCTATATTGGAATCATTGCCTACAGATCAAGACTTGATTGTTTCGTGAGTCACGTGTTCTGTTTCCGAGCCGAGCCGAACGAGACATTGTAGCCAGTAGATGGATCCACAGAAAACACGTTCCCTTTATTTGGTCCTTACTCGTGTTTTATCCTTCGCCGGAACTTGTTTTAGATATTGTATTATTGATAAGAACCCGTACCTGATAATACACATATTATGAAATATTTTGCCATTTTGTAATTTGAGGTGAATCAAATGATATACTATGTTAGCACTAGAGGACTATAAATCTGCAATTTGGTTTCTATCATGTAGGTAATAAAAACAGTATATCTTAATAATTTTGGACTCCTTCTGTTACAATTTTAGTGCCAATCTAGTATATATCCAATATAATGCAATTAAACTTCATTTTGTTATCCGCAAGTTTTATAAAGAATAGGGAAATCCCATATTCCTTCTTATCTTCTCTCTTGGAAAATGTTCTATATAACCAATCAAATAAATTTCAGTGAGAGCATACATGTATGGGCAAAATATATAATTCAGTAAAAACCATTTTACATAAGAAGACTTCATAATAAAGATAATAATATTCCGATATTCTTAACCCAATCTCAATTAAAGTTGTGGATACTAATACAAAATTGAATAATAACTAAGCAAAAAAAATCTCTGTATTTTGCATTATCTACTGTACTGAGGCAATCGCTAATTCTTGTGTCACTTAAAATAATACTATTTCTTACTCCTATCACAACGATAAATATTTTAAGAGGAAACACGAACATTTATTGGGATCTGAAATAAAAATTTAAATTCCTAATATGAAATCTGACGATGCGCAAATTTGATTTATTCTGAATATGTACAGTATTAGCAAATAATATCTTCAATAAAACTAACCATCCACTTGGCAATCGGTCTAGTAGTGAAAATGAAATGTGAATGCTTATCTTTTTATACCAAATATATTTAAGCAATCACGTCTTCATTTGAATATGTAGTAAATAGCAAACTATCACTCTATAAAAACGAACTCTGGGCAAAAGTACTAAAAACAGAGTTTGCCTAACTAAACCAATCAAAGCTTCTGGGCAAAACGGAATATGCCTAACCAAACGAATTAAAGCTTCTGGGCAAAACGGAATGGGCCTAACCAAACGAACGAAAGCTGCTAGGCTAAAATATAAAGCGGAGTTTGCCTAACCAAACTAATTTAACCCTCTAGGAAAACGTGCTTAAAACGGAGCTTAGATAAACGAACGAACCAAAGCCTCTGGTCAAAAGTACTTAAAACGGAGTTTGGCTAACCAAACGAACCGAAGCCTCTGGTCAAAAGTACTTAAAACGGAGTATGGCTAACCAAACGAACCAATGCCTCTGGGCAAAAAGTACTTACAACGGACCTTGGCTAACCAGACCAAAACTGCTTTGCATCTTTGATGCATACCAATCATATTTAGTACGGGGCTTGTGGACTTCAGGCGAATTTAAGCAAACGTCCAGATTGCCAGTGCAGCAGTGATCGGGACACAGGCGGTGGTTGGTCGTATTACAATTAAAGAACTATTCAAATCCTCTTTACAATTCACTTAAACAACTGATCTTGTGACAACACACTTACTTCAAACTAAATTATACTATAAAAACAGATTTTATCTTGGACTTCATTTGCACACCACTCCTCAGCAAGGGCTAGGAAGGATCACAGTAAGGGGACAATGAAATCCCTTGAATTATTTTCCCTTCCATACATATTTCCAGTCCAAAGAGAATTCTATATTATGCCGACTCTTACTTTATGATGAACTAATCATTCGGTTTGAGAACTATTTTCTCTAAACCGAACCAAATAATGTAACCAGTAATGACCAACTTCTCTTGAAATTCACTAATGGAGATGGAAACAAACATGTCAGATCCACGATCGTTACAATACATAAAGACAAAAATACACAGATGGCAGACTACCTGTATTTGTTCCTGTCACGTTAGGTAGTAGATTCGCTTTGTCCGGATAGTTATAGGAGCTATTATTCATGTCTCCGAAGTCGTAACCCATATACACTGGACTTGACCATTCAGTTGTCTCAGCAAAATACTTGTACTGAGCAAATGATATCTAAAATTATCCATTTTCTTTCTTACTCTCTTCTTTCCTTAAATTATATGATAGGATGTCATGACCCCGTCATTCTTTCATGTTGTAAATAGTATACTACTACTACTACTACTACAAATACAACAACCATATCTATAATATTGCTGCTGTACAAATACAACAACCATATCTACTAATATTGCTGCTGATACTACTACTACACTAACAAATATACCAACAAGAACTAGTACTACTTACTGCTGCTACTATTGCTGCTACTACTACTACTACTACTACTACTACAAATACAACAACCATATCTACTAATATTGCTGCTGATACTACTACTACTACTACTACTACTACTACTAATATTGCTGCTGATACTACTACTACACTAACAAATATACCAACAAGAACTAGTACTACTTACTGCTGCTACTATTGCTACTACTACTGTTACTACTACTAATATTGCTACTACCTTCTTCAACTATTGCTACATCTACTATTGCTGCTACTACTACCTTCTTCAACTATTGCTACATCTACTATTGCTGCTACTTTCTACTACTATCGCTAGTATCTTCTACTACTACTGTTAGTACCTTCTACTACTATTAATACTACCTCTTACTAATATTGCTACTACTGCCTTTAACTACTATTGCTACTACTACTACCTTTAACTACTATTGCTACTACCTTGTATTAATGATAGTACCTTCTCCTACTATTACTGCTACATTCTACTACTATTGCTGTTAACTACCATTACCTTGTACTGCTATTATTTCTACTTTGTACTACTATTGCTAGTACCTTGTACTACAATTGCTAGTACCATGTACTACTATTGCTAGTACCTTGTACTACTGTTGCTGCTACCTTGTACTATTGCTAGTACCATGTATTACTATTGCTAGTACCATGTATTACTATTGCTAGTACCTTGTACTACTATTGCTGCTACCTTGTACTATTGCTAGTACCTTGTACTACTATTGTTACTACCTTCTACTACTAGTGCTACTACCTTATGCTACTATTCCTGCTGCTTCCTTCTACTAATAATACGGCAATATATACTATTATTACTGTTACGACTGCTATTTTATGTTTTTTGTTCATCTCCTCCTCTTTCTACAGCAACTACTACTAATACTGATGCTATATTACACTGATCTATGTACCTGTAATTTCGCATATAGATTTGCTGGATATGGTGAAACATCTTTCCAGTTCACAACAAGTGCCCATAATGGTTCGAAATCAAGTAGACGTGTTCGTGTAATAACTTCAGTCACTTCTGAATAAAAGGGTAAGTTGTCCCTCTCAATGAGATTGTACATGATTTGGTCCTGTACACTGTCTATGTCGGTCCAAAAGACAGCCAGGAGGGTCGTATCATGCATCTTGGCAATGGGTAAAGGTCTAGGATAAGATCCCACGGTGTTATTTCCTAGAACGACCAGTCCGTTCTCGTACACCTGATGTAAAATCAAGTTATAGTTAAATACAACAGAAGGGAAGCAAATTAGCATACCCGTCCGTAGTCATTGTCCCCACCCCGACACTCAACTCCCTGTGCCCGCCTTTGGAGATTTCAGACAGTGGGTAGATTGTGAAATTAAAGCCTTTCAGAGAATCTAAAGCAGCCTTAGATTTACCGTACGAACGCATGTGCATAATCATGGACGAACAGGAACCAAACGTTCTTGACCTTCTTGTCGCAAAGTAAAGATACTTAAGTCGATAAATAGTACAATGAGAGAAAGGAAGGTCAATTCTGAACTGCATTGTGTAATATCGGCTGTGGCATTTGGTCTCATGGCTGATATAGTGAACACATATCTGTGAAACTTGTAACCTTAAGTTTAAAGTTTTAAAATGTGACAAAAATCGTGATATTGTAAACAGCGGCGATCTGACATGGATTCAAAGAAACTGATATTTTTCTAACCTTGGGAATTTGTGTTTCACTAGTGTTAAATGCCCTATTAGAAAATGCATCTCATATCGTGATAGTAAGAGTTACCGTTACTAACAGTATGTTCTGAGAAAACAATTTCTTTACTTTCAGAAATCTGAAAAACTTGAATTTGATTGGTAGATGGAAGTTGAAAATAATGTAATTTTGTGTCGTCAAATCCCTCATAATATAAATAGATTAGATTTTAATGAATCTGGTAACCTAAAGGCAGCTACAACTCTCCATGTGATAGAGTTTAAAACTATGTTTTCATCGCCTGACTAGAGTTGTGTTGAGTTGAATTGTATGTCTTTTTCCTCTTTTCCAAATGGCACTCATATTGGCTTCAGTTCTTGTCACCAACAGTGCGTTTCTTTGGAATGAACAACTTTCCTCGTTCAGATTTGAAGCCGAATGGGCATTCCCCGTTGAAACTTAATAACGTACTGGACCCTGATATGTTCTACATATTAATTTCATAGCATATAGAATAAGGACATAGCCGTAAGTACATTTTATTCACCCAGGACCTATTTACTCAGACACATAAAATGAATCAAAGACGGAAAGATAGAAAGACGCATATGTAAAGGTTTAACCTCACGTCAGTGCTGTAATGGCTCTAAAGAGCTGACTCAAAGAAGTTCTGTTCTAACATTGTAAAGCTAAAATATATCCCCGTCCCGCAAGAAAAACAACTCAAGGACGATAAACGACAATACACCCGTCAAAATAAATGTACGAATCTAGTTTTACATTCCAAAAGATTAAAGGTAGTTATGTTGAAATTCTTAAAAGATATGCACAATTAAAAATACTAATAAACAATATTAAATCCGTAAATATAGTTATACAATTTGTTGAGTAAATAGCGTTCTTTTTTATTTATTTTTTTTTTCAAAAAGACAAATCAGGATTTCTTTCCAGCGGTACATCACCATAAAATTTCTCAACTGAGCTCACATTCAAACTTCTGTCTCGCAAGGTGGAAGTCGACACACTCGACAATAATGTCTGTAGGTATTGGCTCACTATGTTGTGTGGTCGATGATCACCTTCAAGTGGTCTTTGCCATTTCTTCTGATAGATATTGGGAAGCTTTATTGGTGGAGTTTTCATTCCACATATATTACCAAGCACGACCAACATGCTGATTTCCATAATATTTAAAGTCAGTATATGGAGTTTTCCAATCAGAAACGGGTGGACTGTAGTGTAGCGCTGCCTGCCTTATCTGATCGTCGATTATTAATAGTACAGGTATGAATAGACAGCCAGTAGCACATAATAATTGTTCCAGCTTGTATGAGCGAACCATGCTCCGTTTAGATTTGGGATATTAACTAGCTGTGAAGTCTAAGGTTTGCAGGTATTCAGTGTTGAAAGGGAATCCGAAAAGATGACAAAATTAGTTGTCTGTGATGTTTCAATGTCATTCAAAGATTTTAGTATGAGAGTAATTGGTTCTGAAAAGATAATTCAAAATGCACA
Organism: Megalonaias nervosa; assembly: GCA_016617855.1. Lineage (NCBI taxonomy): Eukaryota > Metazoa > Mollusca > Bivalvia > Unionida > Unionidae > Megalonaias > Megalonaias nervosa. The sequence continues at coordinate 14,357 of JAECUM010021601.1, read as the reverse complement.
GAGGTCTGTTACAACGGTAGCTGCACTTTGTTCCCAGAGAGAAAGACGTACAGGCTTATGTTCACACACAAATGTATATGGTATAAAAACGAAGGTCAGTTAGACAAATGAGTAAATAAGCATGAAGGTGATTAGGAAGATAGCTTGGTAAATAGATAGATGAAATTATTTGATCAATCGAAGAGTGGACTGAAGGCAGACAGAGAAGATCACTTGTAACATGAATGGAGTTTTCATATAGTTTCGACAGTGTACTTACGTATACAGCGGAATATTCTTGTCCCATGACACAGAATGATCCTTTTATTGGAACAGAGACAACGCCTGGAAAAAGAATATATATATATATATATATATATATATATATATATATATATATATATATATATATATATATATATATATATATGGTACATTTAGACGTTGTATTTAATATTCTTGTTCTATACGCAATTAACTAATCAATTCTCTTTATGACTGATATCGACGTGAAAATAAAAGTTCTCTTACTCTTTTGACAGACGTCTTAATTATTCATTAGTATGATAATCAGGGTAAAACACGGGATACATTAAAACTTTTTCGGTATGCAAAACAAGCAAAGAAGTATGTATGCATATGCAACATTGTGGTAGATTTCCGTCGTGGACGGGGATAAATTTGAGCGTGTCATTTGGAAGCAATTTTTGGACGCACGTAAACATAAACAACAAATTATAAACAGACAGACCAATAGGAATACAGCTGAATAGACGAAGTAACAGATGGAGGAACATTATGAGAGAGAGAGAGAGAGAGAGAGAGAGAGAGAGAGAGAGAGAGAGAGAGAGATTTATGACAAGTTAGATATATTGAAGGTGGATAAATTTTCGGACATAGCTTAAGGATGAAATATATATTACGTCTCCCTTATTATGTGCCAAATCCTCAATTTTGAGGCTCACTCACACATCTCACCACTTTCCCTTGAGTTCTAATCTCGGCTTGTCCTACGTAGGTATGCGAAAAAGCTTGCCAGTAGTTTCCCGTTACTATTTAATCCTTCCCGGGTTATTCTTCCTCCAAATGTACTGGCTGCCATGCATAGCCTATCATTTTCTAAGAATGGCGTTAAACCCCACAAAAAGCAATACATATTTCCAAATATTTGAGACAAGGAATCGATATCTGGTACGAAAAGAACGTTTTCTCGCGAAAATGTTAATTTTAGGACCATTCATGTAGTAGAAGAAAGCTATATTTACCATCCCTGCTGAAGTCGGCAGGTGGTTCTGGAGTAGTTGCTGTGAAGAAAAGGTTGATATTTTCATAATTATTATTTTTTAATAGAAAATTAAGCTGTCACAGAAAATATTTTTACACTGGAATTTTTTTTTTTTAATGAAAAAACGTATATTTAATCAAGGTTTAAAATCAGCATTAAAAATTGATCAACAACTTGGATGGCAATCAAACTGATTTACTCCGTTGAAAATATATATGAATGATAATTCTTCTAGAATTATACAATTACAGGAGGATGACATTTCATTTTGTCTTTTTGTGTTGATGACGTTACGAACACTGACCTCTTTCTCTTACGATATACGCAATAAAAAGATGTCCGCACTCAAAACAGGACAAGGTAAGATCGTATAAGAACAGGGCCATGGTCATAACGAAAAGAATTATTTGCATTTTAATACATGTTTAAGATAAACTTTGAACTGTAATCTAAAGGCTTTCACATTACTATAATAAAGTAAGACTGTAAACTGTCGTGATATTCTTAGCTCTCTTTTTTCATCTTAAAAGTTTCAATGACGTATGTGTCGGAAAAATGATATTCAATTAGATCGTAAGATTTGGGTTAAATTTAGTGCTGATAAAGTTACGAACGTGTTCATATTAAGCAGCCGACAGAAAAAAAATTCTCATTCTTCCCAAAATGTATCTTGCAGAGAGCAAAGAGGGTACCGTTTTCATTATGGTTTTCTTGTCAACAGGAGACTAGAGAAAATCATGGTGTTCGCATTGGATTTGAAGCAGTGTAAATTCGCCTTGCATTTTACCATTCGAGTTAGGTGAAGCAAAGAAGTTTAAATCAGGTTACAGTTTCTTTCTTTCTCATTAGGATGAAAAACAATGCAGAAGCTTAAGAAAAGGATCAGTACCAGGAGCTAATACAATAATGCACCGATTAATCTAAGGCTCTAGCCTTTACAAGTCGCCAACATCTCACCTCTGTCCGCGTAGAGTCTCAGTGCTAGGCCAAAGTGAGTAGGTGAGAAATCTTGCCAGTAGTTTCTAGTGGATCGGTGGTTCTCTCTGTGATTTTTCTGGGTTCTTTCTCCACTGGCCCCCAAGTATGTCCTATCATGTGCTGAATAATGGCGTTAAACCCACATCAGCAGCAACAACCACAACAACAACAACAAAAGACTGAAAATGGCATGGAATGCCTTGTTGGATATCGTTTAAAGATCTTTAACAAAGACCGGTCAATTTATAAACGGTTAAAGTCACACGAAAGGATAATTGCAAAAAGTATATACTGTGAAAGCCTATAATAATTAGAATAAGATATATTTATCTCTACCATCTGTGCAGTTCTTGCCCATCCAGCCGTTTTTGCACACGCACAGGTATGTACCATTGCCATTGATACACGTAGCATTATTTGCACAAGTCGGAGCAGCACATTCATTCACGTCTGAAAATAAGAATACTTGAGTTATGTACATTTCGGTACTAATTGTACTTACTGTGATTGAATTAAAACGCTGTCAATGAAGTCATGTCATTTCGAGACAGGCAGGGGTTATTGGATAGTAATTATAAGACATAGACAAGCAAAGTTTATGGGATAGTAATTACAAGACAGAAAAGCCGCCTACGATATATTTATTTATACCTTCTGTGCAATTCTTGCCCATCCATCCGCTTGGACAGTTGCATTCGTATGAACCACTGGTGTTTGTGCATGTAGCGCCATTTCCACATGGTGAAGTAGTACATTCATTTATGTCTAAAAACGAATGATACATTGATAAGTTTATTTCTATCATAAATGTAAATTTTTCTTTAATAGATGACAAAATAAAACTTCTGTGGGATGAAACCACCTGTTTGTTTCAAACTTAATTGTTTTAAGCACGAATATCTTAAGAATTAACAAGAAAAATAAACATACCTAATTAGACAAAATGAAGATCGGCATCATTTTATTTCATATTCTTGTTCAAAATAAACAAAGAAAGGACATAATTCTAATATAAATAGACCAGAACCATGAGATCAAAGTACGCTCCTATAATGGATGGAGCGTATTTTGCGTGGACCCTTGAGTTCGCATTGAATTAACAATTGGTAATGAAGACCTTCCGTTTGAAAAACAGACAAGCCTTATGATATAGTGCTTTACACGATAGAGAATGATATGGGTTATGATCATAAGAATATCACTACATTCAGTGCAATTCCTTCCATTCGAATTAAATTAAAATATTGTCCATAATACCTGACCCTTTATTAATATCAATACTAACTAATTTACAGAATATAAAGGCTTGTGGGATAGTAATTACAAGACATAGAATAGAAAGGCTTATGGGATAGTACTTACAAAACATAGAATAACATGGCCTATGGGCTAGTAATTACAAAACAAAAAGAATAACAAGGTCTATGGTATAGTAGTTACAAGTCATAGAGCAGCAAGGCTTTATGGGATAGTAATCACAATACATAGAATAATAAGGTCTATTGGATAGTAATTACAAGATAGAGTAGCAAGGCTTATGGATAGTAGTTACAAGACAGAATAACAAAGTCTATGGGATAGTAATAGTAAGACATATAATACCATGGCTTGTGGAATAGTAATTACAAGACGCAGAATAACAAGGCTTATGGGATAGTAATTACAAGGCATTGAATAGCAAGGACTACTATCATGAGAAATAAATATATTAAACCATATGTGAAATTCCTTCCCTTCCGTCCTTTGCTGCACTCGCACACGGTCGAGCCATTGATATTTTGACACGATGTGTTATTTTCACATGGTGAAGGGACACATTCGTTTATAATGAGAACAAAGAACAGATTGAATTTACTGTAAAGACATTAGGATATAATACGTCACGTAACGGATTCCCGGTCAATATACACTTTGATTATAGCAAATAACGTTGTGCAAGAAGATTGTTTTTCCAAACATCAAGCAGTAGGAAGGAATTGATTATTTTTAAAACTACAAATATTTAGGACTATGAAAACAGACTTATCATAACCTTGTCTAATCAGATGAAGTAAATGTTATTATAGCTTTGCACAAGCGATCGTCATACACCATATAAAGAAAGACATAATCCCCATTATTTGTAATGTGAGATTTTATAACACGAATTAGCATAATATCGAAAGGGATTATATCACACAAGTAACTTGGACAACTAGCGTAACAATGATCGAATGATTTAAAAGATTTATAGATGTGTATTTGTTTGCTTGAAATAACGTATAATAAACGTTGCAAAGATTCTCATCTACCAGAATCATTAACAGAAGGTGACAGATAATAGGCAAATATACCTTCCGTGCAGTTAGTGCCCTGCCAACCGCTAGTACATTCACAAATGTATGATCCATCGGTGTTTCTACATGTAGCGTTATTTGCACATGTCAAATTAGCGCATTCGTCTACATCTGGAAAGGAGTATAAGTTAAGATAGACCTATTGGTTTGGAATGGTACAGTAGGATTAGTCACTATCCAGAAGATAAACATTTCGAGCCTTTCTCAGATGTCAATCCGTTTGAAAGAAAACAGTGTAAAGCTGTATCAACACTAAGACGAGAACGCAGCTGTAATGTAACTCATTATATAAAACATTAGTTTCAAAAGTTTACTTTGAAATAGTAAAGAAAATCAAATACAACATTACAAGTAAATAATAACCCACATGTTTCGTCGTTCAGAAGGGTGGACAGTATAAAGACATAATCGTATTGAGTGTTGTTAAAGAAAACCAGAACCGAGAGCAAATGATGGGTTTTCTTTGCATTTTCGATTTCAATTGATGTGTGTTTAACAATGACATGTTGATTGGTCAATGGTCTAGGCTTATTTAAAAAAAAAAAAAAAAACAAAACAAAACAAAAAAAAAACAACTTAATATGCAATGTGAAGGCCTATATTTATTATAAGCAGACATATTTATTTTCACCTTCCGTGCAATTCCAGCCCATCCATCCGTTTGTGCAGTTGCACGAGTATGACCCATCGGTGTTTGTGCAGGTAGCGTTGTTTTTACATGATGAATTGGCACATTCATTTATGTCTGAAAAGAAGGATACATAAGATACGTATATATGCATTGCAATGGTACATTTGTTATTTATATGTTTCAGTAGTATATGGCACATAGGAATTTCTGGTTGACACAGCCACCATGTTATTGACATTAACATTTCCATACATTCAATATTGTAAGCCTTTCTTAGATGGTTTGATTTTATTGAGAAAAGAAAGGCTCAATACCTAGAAGTTGAGATCGACGTTATGTTTTTATTTGATAGACTAACCATGATTTGGAAAGTATTTCCTAAGAATTGTCAAGCGAAATAAATATACCATATCAAAAGAAACCAAGAAACAGTTGGTTTGATATCGGACTGATGCACAATATAAATAAACAAGTGACTTCCTTGTCGTAGAAGAGACATGAACCATGCTGAGCATGGTTTATTTTCCGTTGATTACTGCTTTCGTTGGAATTAGAATATTGTCAATAAATACCTGTACTTTCATAAATATCTAAGTCTTAAAGGATAGTAATTACAAGTCATGGACTAGCAAGGGTTACGGGATAGTAATTACAAGGCGTAGAATAGCAAGGGTTATGGGATAGTGATTACAAGAAATAAAATGACAAGGTTTTTGCGATGGTAATTACATAACATTGACTAGAAAGGAATATGATCATATGAAGTAGACATATCACTACCTTCCGTGCAATTTGTTCCCGTCCATCCTCTTGTGCATTCGCACACATATGAACCATTGGTGTTTGTACACGATGCGTTATTTCCACACGGTGAAGATGCACATTCGTTTATATCTATAATAAAGTACAGATTGGATTTACTGTAAAATATTAGGATTATCACGTCACGTAACGATTTCCTTTAAATAATACACTTTGATTCCAGCAATTAACCCTGCGCTAAAAGTGTATTGTTTGAAACATAAAGCAGCAAGAAGGTATTGATTAGTTCTAAAAGTAGAAACAAAAATAAATACAAACGTTTAGACCTTGAGAGCAGATTGAACATAATTTTGTCCAATCAGCGGAAGAAAATTTTATTATAGATTTTGAACAAGTGGTTGGCATGCGTTATAAGAGGAAAGCTATAATTTGCATTATTTGTAATGTGAGTTTTTATTATAATCATATGCACAATACGAAAAGGATTATATTACACAAGGAACTTGGACAACTCCAGGAACATTGGGCAAAAGAGTTCTTATAGAGGTTCTTAAAATTGAAATAACTAATAATAAACGTTGCAAAGTATGTCATGTACCAGAACGTTGAAAGGCTAATAAGCAATGACAGATAAAATATATACCTTCTGTGCAGTTGGTGCCCCTCCAACCGCTTGTACAAACACAAACGTATGATCCATTGGTGTTTCTACATGTAGCGTTATTTGCACATGTCAAATTTGCACATTCGTTTATATCTGGAAAGAAATATAGTTAAAGTAGACCTGTTGAATTTATAATTGTACAGTTTGTTACGTCATTGCTATATCGAGCCTTTCTCAGACGTTAATCCTTTTGAAAGAAAACAGTATAAAGCTGTATGAACACTAAGTCCAGAATGCAGTTGTAATGTAACTCATTATTTACATAGTTTCGACTGTCTACCTTCAAATCTTAAGGAAAATCAAATGCAACATTACAAGTACGTAATAACCCACAACTGTTATAGTTTATTAGGCTGGACAATAGAAAAACATAATGTTACTGAATGTCGTCGAAGAAGACCAGAACCAAGAGCAAATACAATGCTAAGCACGGTTTATATTTGCTTTTTAAGATTTCAATTATTGCATCTGGAGCGAAGACATATTGATTGGTCAATAGTCTAGGTTATTTAAAAAGTGACTACTAAATATGTAATGTGAAGTCCTATATTTATTATAAGCAAACATATCTATATTCACCTTCGGTGCAATTCCAGCCCATCCATCCGCTTGTACAGTTGCACGTGTATGACCCATTGGTGTTTGTGCAGGTAGCGTTGTTTCCACATGGTGAAATAGCACATTCATCGAAGTCTGAAAAGAGAGATACACAAGGTAGGTCTATATGCATTACAATTGTACATCTCCCTATACATCTTGCAGTAATGTATGGCATAGAGCTATGTCTGGTTGACACATTCACCATATTATTGATATTGATGTTTCATCTAGTCATTAATTTAACGACTTTTTTTGGATGGTTTGTTTCTGTTGGTTTGAGAAAGGCTCACAAGCCAGACATTGAGATAGAAGGTATGCTCTAATTTCAAACACTAACCACAAACTGAAGAACTGTCAAGCAAATCAAAATACACCAAATTAAATGAACGAAGATCCAGTAGATTAGATTTCAGGCTGGTACACAATATAAACAAAGAAATGACATCTTCTCGTAGAAGAGTCACGAACCTTCATTTGATAAATATCCAAGTCTTGTGAGATATTACTTTCAACACATAGAATAACAAGGCTTATCGGATGGTAATTACAAGACACAGAATAGAATGGATATGATTATAACAAGTAGGCATATTATATCACTACCGTCCGTGTAATTTGTTCATTTCCATCCTCTTGTGCATTTGCACATGTGTATCCCATTAATGTTTGTACACGATGCGTTATTTGCGCATGGTAATGGGACACACTCGTTTACATTGAGAATAAAGTAGACATTGAATTTGCTATACAGATATGAAGATGTAACACGTCAGGTAACTAATTCCCTTAAATTATTCACTTTGATTCCAGCGATCAACGCTGACTAAAAAGAGTTTTGTTTGAAACACCAGGCGCTAGGAAGGTTGTGTATATTTATAAGACTATAAAGAAAACTCAATGCAAAGATTTGTATCCATGAAAGCAGATTAATCATACCTTTATCCAATCAACTGAGGGAAAACTTATTATAACTTTGAACAAATGATTGTCATACGCTATTAGCGGAAAGGTATAATCCTCATTATTTATAATGAGAGATTTTAATACATGCATTATCATAATACCGATAGGGATTATCATGCATTAACATAATACCGATAGGGATTATCATACATTAACATAATACCGATAGGGATTATCATACATTAACATAATACCGATAGGGATTATCATACATTAACATAATACCGATAGGGATTATATCACACAAAGAACTTGCGCAACATTTTGCAAAAAGACTTTATAGATTTTTATTTGTTAGCTTGAAATAACGTAGAATAAACGTTGGAAAGAAACTCATGTACCAGAATGATTAATAGAGAGTGACAAATAAGTTATCTACCTTCCATGCAGTTAGTGTCCTGCCAACCGCTTGTACAATCACAAGTGTATGATCCATTGGTGTTTCTACATGTAGCATTATTTGCACATGTCATATTAGCACATTCGTTTACATCTGATAAAATATAATTAAGATAGGTCTCTTTAATTTGGAATGGTACAGTTGGATTAGTCACAATCTCCAAGATAAACATTTTCGAGCATTTCTCAGATGTTTATCCTTTGAAAAGAAAACATTATAAAGCTGTATGAACATTAAGTCGAGACTGTAGTTGTAATGTATCTCATTATTTACAATATTACTATCAAACGTTTCCTTTCAAATCATAAGGAAAATCAAATACAACATTACAAGTAAATATTAACTCACATTTTTGGTCGTTCTTAAGGATGGACAATATAAAAACAGAATTTTATTGAGTGTTGTTGAAGAAGACCAGAACCAAGAGCAAATGATATACGAAACAGGCTTTTTGTGAGGTTTTCGATTCAAATGGATACATCTTTAACAATGACGTGTTGATAGCTCAATGGTCTAGGTTTATTTAAAAGTAATTACTAAACATCTAACGTGAATTTCTATATTTATTATAAAGCAGACATAATTATCTTCACCTTCCGTGCAATTCCAGCCCATCCATCCGCTTGTACAGTTGCACACGTAAGATCCATTAGTGTTTATGCAGGTAGCGTTGTTTCCACATGGTGAAATAGTACATTCATTTATGTCTGAAAGAATGGATATAAACGTTAGGTATCTATGCAGTACAATTGTACATTTTTCATTTAGATCTTGCAGTAGTATATGGTACACAGCAATTTCTGGTTGACACAGTCACCATGTTACTGACATTAACGTTTCCACATATTCAATATTGTAAACCTTTTCTCGCTGGTTTAATTTTATTGAGTAAAGCAAGAATCAAAAGCTAAAATTGAGATCGATGCAATGCTCTTATTTGATACAATAACCAAGAATTGCAATAGTCAACTGAAGAATTGTGAAGCGCAAAACAAATACACCAAATTAAAAGAAACAAAGAAACGCCAGTTTCGATTTGAGGCTGGTGCAAAATATAAATAAAGAAGTGACTTCTTTCTTGAAGAAGAGACAGGAACAATGACAGCATATTGTGCTGAACAGGGGTATATTCTGCGTTGATTCTTGTATTCCGTTGCAATTAAAAGGTTGTCAATAAATACCTGTACTTTGTTACATATCCAGGTCTTATGGGATAGTAATTACAAGCCACATACTAGCAAGGGATACCGGATAGTAATCGCTAGACATAAAATAGGTAGGCTTGTTGTATAGTAATTACAAAACAGAATAAGAAAGCTTATGGGATAGTAATTACAAGACATAAAACAAAAAGGGATATGAACATAAAAGGTAGACATATATCACTACCTTCCGTGCAGTTTGTTCCCGTCCATCCTCTTGTGCATTCGCACACATATGAACCATTGGTGTTTATACACGATGCATTATTTCCACATGGTGAAGATACACATTCGAGTATATCTGTAATAAAGTACAGATTGGATTTACTGTAAAGTATTAGGATTTATCGCGTCACGTAACGATTTCCCTTAAATAATACACTTTAATTCCAACAATCAACCCTGCGCTAAAAGTGTATTGTTTGAAAGATCAAGCGGTAGGAAGGTATTACATCTAAAATTAGAAACAAAAGTGAATACCAATACTTGGGTCCATGAGAGCAAGCAGATTTATCATAATTTTGTCGAATCAGATGAGACTGGCAGGAGTTATTAGAGGCAAATCGTACTTATCATTATTTTTCAATGTGCGTTTTTATTACACGCATTAGCATAATACCGAAAAGGATTATATCACACAAGAAACTTGGGCAACCATCGCAACAGTTAGCAAAAGGTGTTTATACATTTTTATTAGACTGAAATAACATATAATGTACGTTGCAGAAAATGTCATGTACCAGAGTGGTGGAAGATTAATAGGCAGTGACAAACATTATATTTACCTTCAGTACAGTTAATGCCATGCCAACCGCTTGTACAAACACAAACGTAAGATCCATTGGTGTTTCTACATGTAGCGTTATTTGCACATGTCAAATTAGCACATTCGTTTACATCTGAAAAATATAGTTAAGATAGTTAATCCGTTTGAAAGGAAACAGTAGAAAGCTGTATGAATACTAAACAGAGAACGTACCTGTAATGTAACTCAGTATTTAAAACATTAGTATTGTTACGTGTAGGCTCGTACAAAAGTAACAAAAGAAAAGTGTGAAGCTAACAAGCTATGTAAATTTAAACAAAGTAATTTATTTCCCTAGAAAACTAGGTAAAATTATGAAAAAGGATTACAGTTTGTGAATATAATCCAAAAATTAATACTGGAATCTAAAAATATAAGTCCTATACTAAAAAATTCTAAATGATTCAAAGTTCGAATCCCGATGAAGTTCCAATATGGAAGGCGATGAAGTCTTCTATTATCTGCCTTGCCTTGTCGTGTCAACAGTTCCTTGTTGAATTTTATGACTCAAGAATAATATTCCGGCTTTAGAATTCTGAATAATTTCCAATAAATGTTTTGGTTTTTTTTGTCCAAGAGTTATTATGAGCACAAATATTTTCCAGGGCGAATAAATTATTTAAATCCAAAATATAGAAGAATTTTAAATCAAACTGGCATCAATATTAAAAACACCTTGAACTCTAAAGGTGTAAAATACGACTGAATAAATCCACTACAAAATATCTGTTTTAACCCGCGATTTTAGATCACATGATGGCTCACGTGGTCACTTAGTTTGAACAACGCAGTAAAATAATATGTCATTTAGCACGTAAGCTATGGAAGAACTGAATTCTGCTGAACAAATCTTTACTATAAGATTCAATAAGAAAAAATGTTTACAAAATAGAGCTAACACGTAAGCCAAGTATGACCTTGATTACGACCAATGATTTTCACTCTGTGTTTACCAATCTCTGAATCAAGGTGAGGAACTAGGTCAACTAAACATACAATGTAGCAACAACTGCGTGTTTATCAGGTCAAAACAGAAAACTGAATTTTCCGAAAAAAATGTCAAATTCAGTGAATAAAGTCATCATTACAATAACATGTAATGAAATAAAAATAAAATGAAAGAGAATTTAAAACTAACACACAAGTAATTAAATTATATATACGTAACAGTATCAAAAGCTTACTTTCAAATCATAAGGAAAATCAAATACAACATTACAAGTAAATAATAACCCCACTAGTTGGTAGTTTTATTAGGGTCGACAAGGTAAAGACAGAATGCTACATAAACATTGTTGAAGAAGACCCGAACCAAGTGGAAATAATATACTAAACAAGGTTTGTCTTCCTTTTCTCGATTTCAGTTCATCCAAAGTTAGGGAAAAGAAATTGAATGGTCAAATAAAAACTAATTACAAAACATGCAATGTGAAGTCCTATATTCATTATAAGCCTCTATATTTATCTTCACCTTCTGTACAATTCCTGCCCATCCAACCTCTTGTACAGTTGCACGAGTATGACCCATTGGTGTTTGTGCAGGTAGCATTGTTTCCACATGGTGAAATAGCACATTCGTCTGAAAAGTAGGACACACAAGTTAGGTCTATTTGCATTACAATTGTACATTTTTCATTTACTCTTGCATAGAGCTGGATCTGATTGACACATTTCAATTGAAAGTTGAGAATGACTCTAATATATTCATAAAATTATGGCATGCATAAAATGTTGTTCTTTTCGATTCTAATGAAGACAATAAAAGCAAATCAATAACATAATGTATCCGTTGCAGCTGTGGTAGCTGTGGTAGTGGTGTTTCTTCGGAAGATGAGGTGGTACAGCAACAGTTAGTTGTTGTTTCGGTTGGTATCGAGGTAGTACTTTTTTGACGTTCAATTAGGCAAAGTAACTTCAGATTTTATTATCTCAATCTGGCGATTTCATTTTTTCATAAATGAGGACTTTATATATGCACACTACGCCCATTCACTTCTAAGCTGGAAAGTGTTAGTGCTCTCAATCTCCAATACACATTTTAAATCTATTCTATTTTCTCAATTTCTATGAGGCAGGCATATCATTTTCTCAGTCATACATTGAAAGCTTATTTTACTCTGCCCATTTTATTCTGTCTATTTGACAGAAACATGAAATTAAACCAATTTCACAGCTCAGATCTAGATGTTCCTAATTTACATTCATTTTTGTATACGTACATTTCAGGAGATAAATTATATTTCATTTCATTTCAAACACCAATGCGCTCTAATTAGTGTCATATTCTTATTATCATTAATATCAGTTTTTGCTCGTGCGCTTCCTACTGGCACACGCCTTGCATTTCCAAAGGTAACTTATTGTCAAATTGACTTTTCCAAAGGTCTATATTAATATAAAGAATTGATACTTGTTCGTCTCCTTTGTAAACTTACAAAACATACGTCACAAATTAGATTTAAAATATATGACGAAATTCTTCCAATTAAATGAAAATGTGCGAATGTGCACATCGATCACTAATTTCAGCATTTCCCTTTTCAGATCGATTGAATTGAGAAACATTATCCGAATATCTATCCCTGTTACCGTATTTGGTGACACCCTGTGTGATATCTCGACAATTACTGTCCTTTGATTCCATTCTCCTAATCTCAGTATTTGTAATTTTATTTGTTTTGAAATCATTCTTTTATATTCTAGAAGGACGAAGGGACGTATCCAAAGAGCATAACTGCGATAGGGGAAGTCGCGTGCAGCTCTTTTCGAAAGAAATACACATGGGATTAGAATATTTTCAAACGAGAAGCTTATATGGCGCTAACATATTCACTAAATCTTGGGCTATGTGGACAACGGATTGCGGTCGATTGCAATGAAGAATATAAAAGCAGATGAAGAAGAAAATATACCTGTTGTAGCTGTGGTAGTGGCAGTCCCTTGAGTCGATGAGGTGGTGCCGCTACTACTAGTTGTTGTTTCGCTTGGTATGGAAGTAGTACTAGATGCAGTGGATGTGGCCGACGTGCTTGTAGTCTGTGGTGTACTTGTACTTGGAGACGAGGTGGTTGCTTGGGTAGTAGATGTCGTTAAAGGAGACGATGTGGTTGGAACCGAAGTTGTTGAGGTTTGCAATGTAGTTGAGATCGTTGGCGTTGTTGTCTCTGTAGTTGTACTTTCAGACAGCGTTGTTGTCGCACCAGTAGTGGTAGCACCAATTGTACTCGTTGTTGTCCCCGAAGTGCTAGTCTCCTGTGTGGAAGTGACTGTAGGCTGAGTAGACGTGCTTGTTGGACTGCTACTTGTTGCTACAGAGGAAGTAGTTGTCGGCAACGAAGATGTAGACGTCTGGCTTGGACTAGTTGCTGTTGGTGACGTTGTTGATGTGGAACTAGTCTGGGAGGTAGTCGTTGTTGCAGCACTTGAAGAAGCTGTGAAAGAGACGATCGATTTGCAATGACTTCTCCTCAACCACCATATCGGAGTCTTTAATCACTTTCGATTAGGCATATTTACTTCACATTTTAATATGTCTACCTGGCGATTTCATTACTGTATATAAATGATATATCTTTCCATGCACATACACCCATTCACTCCTAAGGTGGAATGTGCTGGCGCTCTCAATCTTCAATAAATATTTGAGTTGTTTTCTATTTTCCCGAATTTTTATCAGTAATCTCAAGCATACAGTTAAAGCTTCTATTCCTCTGCCAATTATGTAACATGCTTATCGGCTGTGGGATAATGAG
>JAECUM010021600.1:0-56041 GCA_016617855.1 Megalonaias nervosa | reverse complement strand
TGCTCTTTTACACTGTATATTTTTCTCCATCCAAACATAATTTCACTGCATATGAATATGATAAATTTATACACTTACAAAATGTGTTTATAATATGCATAAAACACATAATTTTTTACTTGAATATAAAGTACTGCTTAAAACCAATGTTAAATGCAACTCGGCAAACTGAGTAATAGAGGACATAATACAAATGAGAGAACGAAAGCAAGCATATATATATAGGTCAATTCTCCCTAAAATTTGTGTCTAGCTTGACCCCTGTCCAACATTAATATCTCTAATTTAGCTGGTCATTGTTCCACAGATATATCACTTTCTTTTGCATGCTTCTCATGGAGGTAATGCTTGCTGCAAAGCTTAACAGACTACAGAGCTCTATGTAAGAATTTAATAAACGGGGTATTTTATTCCCTAGTTGGAACAAACTACATTTTTTTAACATTTGAACTAATAATGCAAAATACAAACTTGTATAACAAGACTAAGTCCTAATCTTAAGAAACTGATTGTGCATTTTTGAATGTGTTAAATTCCAGGTCTGGATGAGTTTGAAGATATGGCTCAATGTATCATCTAAATACTCGTGTGTGAGTAAGATCCAACTGCAAACAATATAGATCATGATCAGCAGCCACATAATGTACCAGTAGAATCCCCCCTCCCCACAGATTATGGTCTTTGCTGTGTGTTCTACTGATTACTCTTAAGAAACTTTACAGAGCCGATCTGCCACCACATGATGCAAAGAAGATCTGGGTCAGTGCAGTTTGCAAATGGATTTCACTTATTCATGAATATATATGATATTAAAGTGTTCTCACTAGGAATGAAACAATTCATTGATATATCAATGCATCGATACTTTTGCTGTAATGATATACATATCGATACAAGAGATGAAGAATCGATACAAAATGATATTTGCCATATGCAAGTCATTTTAGTCTTCAGCTGTCATGAATAATTATTACTAGTTTGCTTTGTTATAATTTAAATTTACAAGTCATCTGAAAGAAGCACTTGCAATCACAGGTACTCATTTTTATTAGCAAAAACAAAGAGACTATTGAGAATATTCACTCACCGTCCACGTATTAACAAACAGTGACATGGTTCATAATCTGCCCCACCCCCTTTCCATGCTAATTATCTTAAGCCAGTAGCATGTTCAGCATATAAGATACATTCCAAACGTGTTACATGTATATAATGAAGCACTTTACTCATCATTTAATAACCACTTTTATGTGACATTTCTGCGGTGAATTGTACCTTGTCTACTTCAGTCAATTTGAAAGCTACGCAACCAGAGTGTCACAGTGAAATATGTTACACTGAACTTGTATTGGTGGTTATTGCTTGTTCCAGTCCAAGTTAAACGAAAACCACCAATCAGAAATTAATGTAGTTTATTCCCTGTATGAGAAACATTAAGTATTGGCAAAGCAACTGAGAAACTTCACGCAAAAGTCATTAATTGATATGTAAAGTACTCAGAGACGGCTGTTAGGGTGTGTGATTGCATGAATCGTGCAAAATTTTTACAAACTGACACTTGGAGAACATTGATGCATGAGAACTCCACAAAGTAGCTGAAAGTCACGCATATGAAAATTAGCTCAGCGAATTATTCAATTTTTATTTAACCGTTCTTGTCTTGACATCTGTTTTTCAGGTTGTCAATTCTTTACACAACTGGGTTCTTCAAGCATGACATGAATGGGATGTTAAACTAAATATGATTGGCACATTGTGCCCTGGAATAAGCATCATGGTGTAGTCTGAACTTTCCATCAAGGAAATTTTACAAATTCTTTTCTTAAAATATGACTACCTAGAAAACCCAAATTGTCTGATTCCTGGCGTGGTTCATTACGTTTTCATTCCACGATGATGACAATAATTTTTAAAGTTATCAGATTATTGGAGCTGGGAAAGTGTTAATCACCAATAGGTGATTTTGAGCCCGAAATGGTGTTAACTACTAAATGCAAGTCATATGTACATGTTAACTAGGGACAAAAATATAAGGCATGACGGTCACTCTCCCTTTCAGCAGTATTTGAAATCAAATGTAGAAAGGGTGGAATACTGAACCTAATTAAAATACAGTCAATTCAAAAGTAGAATGCAATTTTCATTTTTTATCAATCAATTTAGCCCTGCAGATCATATAGTACAAAACCATACATCCATATTAGGATTAAGATAAACTAAATAAATAAGGATGAAAAAAATTAAATCAAGGAGTGAAGATATTTATTTGAATACCTCTGCATAAGCAGACTATGGCAGTGATGGATTAAAAACCCTAATACAGCATTACAGAACAGATAAGAAATACAGCATTGTAGTCAGTTAACTACTGTTTCAAGAAAGTAAGTTAATGTTAGTGAAAAATCCTATTTTGGAGCAGATGTATCCAAAAGATAATATCTGTGAGCTCTGGCAAATTGATTTTGTTAGTATTCGATCTCATTCCCACGCCTGGATTTGTTCTTGACGAGATTTTCTTTGCAAGTGGAAACTGCATTATTTCTTCTGTTTGAAGATAACATTGTAATGTCTTCCATGTTTAACTGAGACATGAAATTAGTAATAAGATGCTTTCAAAGCATTCATGTCGTGCAAAACAAAGGGCCTGGTGGTTAAAGTGAGTTAAATGGAGCCACCATTAAATGGCCTAAAACGCTGAATACAACTCACTACAACCAACAGGTAGTCTGTTTGAAAGTATGTTTTCTTGTCATCGATGACAATTGCATGTAAATATATGATAAATATATGTCTATCTGTAATCTGCATATTGGAAATACAACCAGTATGTCAACACCCAAAGTTCATATGTGTATCGACATGTATCGCATCGCAGGCTGTGTATCATGAATCATATTGATATGTGGCACAGGTGTATCATTTCACCCCAAGTTCTCACCCATGATTAAATGCTATTATTTCAAACATACACAGTACATTTAGATTTTGTCCTGATAGCATGGTTCATATTGTTTCAATGTGCCATCATAAAACATGAACTGTACTGAGTAAGATAAGTATGCAAGTAACTAAAAACCAAATACCTAAAAATAAACTGTTTGGTATAAATTTAGAGCAAAACAATTTTTTCAAGTGGTTTTCAGTCGATTTGTAAACTATGCATATATGCATTTTGTCTAGAGCATCGAGTCACTAAACAATTGGCTAATTATGCTGCAGAATTGTATTTGGTTTTTAAGCACTGAAAGTTTAAAACTGGGTTTAAATAAAAACCTCGTTATTGAGGTGTAACACATTATCTTACTATATTACATACATGTAACAACCATTGTTTTTACCTGTATCGCTGGAGGAACTGCAGTTTCCATACTTTTTCAAAAGACTACGCTGGCTTTCATTGACATGAACATCAATATCATCCATATCTGACAGACTTTCATCTAGGTTAATATCATCACTGTAAGCAGAGTCAGAAAGGAGATCTTCATCACCGTCATCTTCACAATAATCCTCACTAATGATGGTGTCACTGGAATTTATTCTTGTGGCAGTCCTCTTACTTGATTTTTCAAATTGCTGTTTGAGTTTACGATCAGTTCTATGCATGTGTTTACCAACAGCAGATTGATTTCCAGAACTGTCTAAGTTTGGAGAAGAAGTGATAATTCTCACATCAGATTTCCTCTCTGGAACTATTGTCTTTTTACAAAGAAAACCATTATACAAAAATGTATCACTCTTGAACCTCTGCAGATCAACAGAATCCTCTAATGGTCTTAAAGCTGGTACTAATTTCTCTTCCTTATTTGTACCATGTAATGAATTATCACTAATGTGATGATTTGATAAATTTCTGAATTGTTTGACATTTTTGCTATCTGAGGGATAATCAACATCTTCCTCTACATGACTTTCAAAGAATATATGAGCATAGAGAGCTTCTTCTATTTCTTCTCTCTCATCATGACTATCATATTCACTCTCAGAATCATTATCACGATAACCAGCTTCCTTCCACCTATTCCAATTCTCTTCATTTCCATCATCCCCCTCCATCAAGTATGACTGAAACTAATGAAGAAACAAATTTTAAGGTCAGTGGATTCATAAATACACACAACTATGTACATATTTTGTCCAAGTTCACTCGGTTGGCAAAAAGAATATGATATAGCAATTGGGATACAATGAGGCCGTCATTCTGAGACATGTTCATTAGCCATATCAAACAAGTTCTTTTCCCCAACTCATAACAAAACAAGAATGCAGTTTTATATGTTTTACATACTCCTCATTTACCTAGTACTCATGTTTAGCTTTACAGTATGAATGAAACTGCACATGAACTGAGATGTATAAAACTCCAATTCACTATGTATACAAATATTAATGAAAACATCAAAGAAGACACCTAAGTTCCACTCTGGGTGTGTGAAAAAAATATGGACTGAACAGCTGTATCAAATGCCAGATCAACCAGGCAAGATTAAATGGGTATGTAATAAATAGGGCTTCTGAATTAATTTGTGAGATATTCTGTGACCAACGTCCCTTTTGAAAGTATGTGCATGGTAATCAGATGCTGGAATGTTCCTCAACAGTTCAGAAAGAACTCGGGGAAACTTATCCTAATATCAACTCATATGTTCCTGGCAATATGACTATTTTGCCTACACGCACATACTGTAGCTGCATAGTTGATTGGTGGATTGGCATCTATATATTCCACTTCTTACCATACTGTATAATGTTTATACATTAAAATCTGTTAATAACTTGTAACCACTGAACGTAAAAATATAAAACCTGTCTAAAGTTTTCTATATTTTTCCACACCTGATAGTTACTAGACATATTGCTATGTTCTGCAGTTTAATCATGCAGATAACACTGTTATAGAGTTTACAAAATGCCTTGTTCATAAAGGAAGTGATAAATCCACTGTCATATGATTTTATGGTCTTGCCTGGTGCCCTGTTTTGTTCAAAGATCATTTCTCTTTGTGTGTGAATCAACAAAAGCTAAATTAAGATTATGTTCACAAAGTTATGATCTTGACAATTACCTCTGGTTATAATAATAAAAGAACTCAACACCAGTGTGATGCCCAAAACCTTATCACAACACTGTAAAGTCCATTTCCTGTAAACATCAGCATTTATTGATAATGATGCAATATTAACTACTGTGGTACATGCTGTAATTTATTTTAGCCAGCAATTATCTCTGTAAGGAAAACCAAACATCTGGAAACAGACATCAGAAAAAATAATCAGATTACTTACCATATTGTATGAAATACATATTGGTTTCGAACAAATATTACCATATATACTCGCATATAAGCCGAATAATTTAGGAAAAACTAAAGGCCGGGTCAGCTTATCTGTGGGCCAATGTCTAAACTTGACAGTTTTTAAGTATTTTTGCTGACTACTGTAAAGGCTGTAAATCTTGGGACACGAAAAAAAAAAAATTTCTGTGTCCTAAGACATATGCATGTAAAAGGAATCATTTTTGGTGACCCGACACTTATTAAACTGTTATCAAGTACTATGATTGATTTTGTTATTATTTTGCATGTGCATATTTTCTGATTACCCCAACACGAAATTAAATAAAGGTAAATACAGGCTTTATAATTTGCAGGCCAGTTGAATTTACCCAGGAGACCAGGATGTACTATAATGTAATGTACTTGCACAGTGCAAAGTGTGCATAGCGTCACTTAAATCCTTTTTTATCCCCAAACATATTATATGCAGGTTTTGCTTTATTCATTGTTTCAACCAAATTGCATTCTTCCAGACAACATTTCAGCTAGTCCTTAATAGCTGTTTCATTTATGCTGAATCATGCGCTCACGAGTTACTCATTTTCAATGATAAAAGCGATCCTACAAACTGAGGTAATATTTATGAAAAGGTACACAGGTTTAATTGTACAAGGCACATAACCAGCATAACTTACATGTTCACGAAGAGTGGTAATAATAAAGGTAAAAATTCTCAATTACAGATCAACTAAGATCATCATCAATCTATGTTAGTTTTGTGTTTTGGCTGCACAACATCATAACTGTCCACACAATTTAAAGCATGATGTTTGGCGTCTCCTCTGTTGATCGTTGGTGGATTTGTCTTTTGCTTTCCAACAGCAATACAGGCTAGTTAATCATTAGAACCCCAAAACTGGCTTGTGTTATGAGAGAATTTTGACTGGCAACTACAGCAGTACATTGATGTGTTATTGCCTTTCATTCCATAATATTAGCACAATTACCATAGTTTTGTAAAATGGTGGGGGGGGGGGGAGTAAGGCTTCCATGTCAACTTTTCAAAAGCCAAGTAGGGAGACTGAATAAAAAAAAAGGAGAGATTGGGACCTAAAATTGGGAGGTTTTTCATGGCATTTTTAAAGCTTTGTTTTCACTAAATATTGATCAACCTTCGGGTCTAATATGGGCTAAATTCACAAAGGACGCGCAGTTTCTCCCTGTGATGCGCCTTATTTTCCCCCAGGACATACCCTATTTTCATGTTTTGTTCAGTTGTGGCCAAATTGCACAACAGCTAAAGGTTAGTCTTAAATAAACAAGCAAGAAAGCCAGCGCGGCTAATTAAAAGTTAATCCTTATCGATGCAACTATTTTGTGAAAACGGCTAGCCCTCCGTCATGATTCAAAGAAACCATGTTCTACACTACTGTGTGTTACACAAGCACCAGCAGCTGACTGGCAAATAAAAGATTACCAATTTTGTTGAACTAAAGGTACCTAAATAGGCAGCCTGATGGTACTGTACATGTGGCAACTATTTTCCCATTGTATATCTGACCTTATTCCCTTATTGTCACCTCATAAGGCATTTAGTATTGTTTACTATAAAACATATGTATTCTGAATTAGTTTTCTAAGGACACATATGCTGCATGGTATGTATTTTCATTCCTTTTAATTTAACAATGGCAATTAAAGTTCGTATATCCGGTGTAAAAATGCCAGGTGCTCACTCGCGCAAGTTTCTTTGGTGGTAATGGAGCTACAGCATTCATAGTAATCATAATTGGGATTGAAATTAATTGCCAACAATTTTATTGTTGTTGGCTTTTGTTCTGGTTTATTTTCTGATTTTTGTATTGTTGTAGATGACAATATTCACAGGTTATGCAACAGAACATGGTTTCCATGGACTGCATACGATATATCTATTTATGTAGGACTTTTCTTTTTTAGGAGATATGAAAATTGAAGACATAATATAATAATTGGGAGTTCTCTGCAAAAATCAGGAGATATTATGAAATTGGGAGGTAGGCATGGCGTGACCCCAAAATTTGATTTTTTTTTTTCTCCCAGTGTGAGAGTTGACAGGTGTGGTGTAAGGTTGCTTACATCAAAGCAAACTACAAACTCAACTTTTACAGTGTTGGCATAACATTCGAAGGATTATTCTGAAACTTCCTTACTGTATTTTTGAGATATCATTAAAATTAAGTGCATTGGTACCCATCATTCGACTGCAAGGGATGTACTTCATTCAGCGTGTGTTCAAACCTACAATGTACATGCGGTGGTGCCATCATGTAAATACATTCAGTAACCTAATTGTGAACGTTGAATCAAACTGTATTGTTGTTCGTTGTATTGTCATACTGGGATCAAATTTTAATGAGTTAGGTATTTACAATTTCAAGGCAAATAAAAACGTACTTACTGGTGCACTGATATAAAATCTCCAATATAATAATGCATAAACAAACAATAATTGAGTCAAAAGGGAGAGGTAGTGTTACAGCAACTTGCGATTGCTCAATTCATGTCATCGTTTAATCAGCTTAAACACAAATCTAAATCAGGCTGAAACAATAAGAAAACAGAAAATTAAATAAATTACTTTTCAAAGAAGTTTATACCATTTCTTTTTA
This sequence comes from Megalonaias nervosa, assembly GCA_016617855.1. Taxonomy (NCBI): domain Eukaryota; kingdom Metazoa; phylum Mollusca; class Bivalvia; order Unionida; family Unionidae; genus Megalonaias; species Megalonaias nervosa. The sequence goes on along the minus strand of JAECUM010021600.1, from coordinate 48,115 downwards.
ATAATCATACATGCCAAGCCCGAGATAAGTATACATGTACTTTTTGTTAATATAAGTTTGCCTAAATAAATGCATTTAGAATTTACCGCATGCATCTTGTGATGTCCCAGAGTTGTAGGTCGGCTTATACGTGGGTCATGCACTTTTTAGTGTTTATACCTGTTCAGTTTGGGGGTACGGCTTATACATGAACAAGCTTATACTTGAGTATATACGGTAGATAAAATGAAGCCACATGTGACAGGTAAACTTGACATTTTGGACTTACATACTGGTCACATGGCACTTCAAAGGGGTGGCCACCCACAGGGGTACTTTTGTACAGAAAACTCATTGGTGCTAAGCAGTGCAGAGATGGACACGGGGGGGGGGGGGTATATAAGAGGGGGACCACTGTAACAAGAAGAGCATTTGCAAGACGGAACATTTTTCATTATGTAATATTATAAGTTTATGGATGAAGGTTTAGTCTTTCAATTACTTACTGATGCAGCAAGATCGCTGGTAAATACCAAATATCATGACTGATGAAAACATGTCATTGGCAGAAACACATGACAGAGCAAGAGGCAGACTAGATCTCAGATTCTTGAAGGATGCTATTCATAAATGTTTCACGAATCAATCAATGCCAGTCATGGCAAGGTTATTACAATTTTGGGTAAAAAACATGTGAACAAGTGTACCAGTCACCATCCTGTCAAGTTTCCTTTCTTGTCCTTTCCATGTTGCTGAGCCTGCCCCACCCCCTTCCACTCCACTCCCTCCCATTATGGCCCAAATTAGGACTTGAAATTAATGCTGATCCACTATCCCTCAGTTAGTGATTTTGCCAATGGATTGCTACCACACTGCCATCACTAATATGTTGGAACAGTTAAGAAATGGTCATGATTTGCCATTCCATTTACCTGTTGATTGATCTTATTTTGTAAATTGAGTACCTGCAAAAATCATGTACTTGGTTAGGTACAACAAATGTTTGTGACAAAAATGGACAGGTGTTAAACCACTCATCCATTCCTCAAATACATTAGTGTGATTATTACTGAAACAGCCTTTGCATACATGGAACTAGCCTGGTGTACTGCTCCTCTTCCCCAAGCACTGATTTCATTACTGATGATAATAAAAGGTACAGGGTATCAGGCTAGTACTGACCAATGGAAAAAGAATGCATTTCCCAACTAAATCAATAATCCTGAATTATACAAATAATGTGTCTTAATATTGAAATCATTGCTAATAAACATTCAATGCATTGTGCATTTACAACAGTTCCAAGGACTTAAATTTTGTTTGGCAGCAAAGCAATGGAAGCAGGGAATACCAAAATCAGATTAAGCTGAATTATGTTTCTTTAAGGTAATGAACAAAAAAATTCCATCACATTCCAGCCAAGACCAACAGATCTTGAAACGATGACTATTTGCTTCTGTGAGAATCTGCATTCATTAGAAGAAGGACATCAAAGTGAAGTCCGACTAAAGCAACATGACTTTAATATGTGGAAAAGCGTCGATATGTGTGGCCAAGTGTGAGATATTTCTGAAAATCGGGTTACTATAAACACCGAAATACACTGAAAAACCGAAATACACTTCTATTTACATGTTCTTGGTGTATATATCGGTGTACACATCGGAATTATGATATGTTTTTGTTTTAATAGCATTACAGAACAAAATAAAAATATAATTGGAGCGATTTTGATACAAATTATTTACTTTTTCCTCGTTACAGCTAAATTCATGCAATGGCGTCACTAGGTCGTACTTGATTCGACAGATATGATCAACTTTAAATCGTAGTAATACATACGCAGAATGAGTGAAAAGAATCAAAAGTATTCTCCAACATAACATTGTATATTTACTTCAACTTTTAATGATACAGTTTTTGATAAAGAAATAGCATTTAATTTAATTGTTGTTTATAAGGTTTCCCAATATTTGGCAACATTGAAATGTACTTATATGCTACTTTTGTTAATATGGCAGTTGATTGTAAAGGTGTTAAGAAGTCTTCTTGGAAGTATGTGAACCGGCAGTATTCATAAAAGATTCGGAATTGATGAGTTCATTTAATGCCCTAAGACACGAAAATAAGTAAACTGGTTTTGAAGTTGAATGTTGGATTCATTAGACCAAATGTTAGATTCCCAAAAGACTATGATGCAGACAAGGTGCATTTTAATGAGAAAGGGCTTTTTGTGGAAAGTGTTGACTTCCTTGCCAAAATAATAAGTGTTTGTATGATAAATAATAAGTCTGAAGTCTGTCGTTAACCATTTTTGTTTTCACTGATATGTTCCAATAAATCCAACCGATAACAATCATCTGCCTGATTCACATTATACACACCACAGCCTGTTTATAACAAAATCTCTATAGAAGTATTTTAAATGATCAGGTATGGATCTTTAAGCAGTGTTTTTCACAGCTCATACATTAATCTTTCGTTTCATTTGTATTTGTTTGAATAATAATAAAAAGCATTGTCCAGTTACTAATTCATGTGTCAGTTGTACAAATTCAGTGAGCGTTTTCGTCTTCCAGTCAACTGTCTGTTTAAGAACGTGGTTCATTGACTCAAAATTATTATTTTTACACATGTGGTCTATCTAATAAATTTTAATGGTTTGCTGACTTTTAGTTCGATATTTGTCTTTAGTTTTTCCTGAAAGTAATTAAGAAATTTTTCTGAAATTCCAACACAAAGATTTTCTAAAGCTTCACATTTGTGGCCAAAGCAAATACTGTCATGAGCGTCAGCTAGTCCGTCTTCCCCCAAAATTTCTTTCAAGATAGTGTTGCGGTCAGTCACGGTAACTGCGTCATCTGTCAATATATGCCTAACATTCTCTTGTAAATGGCATGTGCATAAAACGTATGTTGCTTCGGGCAAAACTGCTGTAATGCCTTTGACTAGAGCCTTCTCATCATCACTACCAGTTACAAGGCTCATAAGATTTGAATCCATAAGTTTTACTCTCAAATGATGGAAAAAATTAATGTAAGTTTCAAAATCGCTATTATCGTGAATGAAGAGCGGTCCAAGAAAGATTGGTGGTTCACCTGTTCTGACTCGTTTTACCGTCAGTTGCTTGTAACATGTTACCGTCACATGCATTTTACAAAGCATAAACATTTTGTCAAGGCCAAGTACAGTCTGCTCGGAGCAACAAAGATTCTTAATGTCTGTTATTTGTTCGTCTGTGTACAAAATTACACAAGGGGGTTTATCACTGGCCCTGATAACTGATGGTACAAAGGAGTTATTTTCAGTTACCAAATTTTCAAGATGTCTGATTTGGTCAGCAATATTGTTGGAGTGTCATGGAGCTATTCTGTCCTTTGATGTTTTATTTTATTTTTTATTTTTCATAAATTTGTTGAAGTCCTTTCGGTTGGGATAGTTCATCATATTTTGAAGACAGTTTATTTAAGATTTGATGCGGTTTCATTTTTTCAGTCATTTCTGTAATGTCATGGAAAACATAGCCAGGCATCTGCAAATATTCTGTCGCTTGTCGCGAGTTTCCATGTGGCGTTAAACCAGGAAATTTCCCAATGTATTCAACCAGTGACGAATTACTTGAAAGATCCCCCTCCCTTATCCATGTGACCCTCTTTTTGTACATACTGTTCTTTTTCAAGTGAAAGTTTTCTGAATCAGTGAGTGCTCTTGAAACTGCTTTGTATAAACAGTTACCATCACCACCTACTGACATTGGTAAAAGATCCCTTAAAATTGCTGGATGATACATATTTAAAATTTCCATGGAAACTGCATCTTTCTCTCCATTGTTAGACATGTGCCCTGATTCTGGAATAAAAATCCCGTAGGTGATGAGAAGTTTGCTTTCGGACTTTACAGCATTGGTCAGGGCATTTTTTTCGCTTCGAATGGAAAGCGTTCTGCAGTCTGGAAATATATTTTTACAGTGTTGTTTAAATAAAAACACAGACATATCCTTAATATCAACTTCATTGTTTCACTTCACAAAAATCAGAATCGGGCATGATTTCTTCAAACGAGCAAATAAAGAATAATGGCAACAATGAGCAGACGGGTGCATTTTCTTCAATGCGCTCGACATTGTTATCTTCATAGAACGTCTGCAGGACGAGACTGGTATCAATGAACACTTACGGTTGATGTAATATTTCACAGGATTTTAATGAATATACCAAGAAAGGTAGATTAAAGCATTAATTATGTCCCGAGGGCAAGAATGGCCAGATATAGTTACACATAGTTTAAAATCATTGATTTTAAGAATCTTTGTCAATTGCAATTACAAATGGGGATTTTGCAGATAGCATGAGCTGAAGTAGGCTTTGAAATGCATAGGTCAATGAATTCAAAAGAATATAATATTAATAATGTATCGATTGGAAAGAATATTTAGATGGACCCATAGAGAGATACATGAAAATTATAAAAGTGTCGCAAACATGCATATTCATTTCAACGAAAAATTCGGTATAAATAGAATCTATTTAAAATCTTAGAATCATATAAATTCGATCAAATTATTTACTTGTAGAATTATAATGACAAACAATATGTCATTCATCAAGATATCTATCTGTATGGTATGACTAAAATGCGAAAAGTGCGAAAAGTTATTAAAAGTTACACAAATTTACAAAAAGTTACAAAAAATTACACAAATTTTGCAAAACATTACGAAAAGCTCGTTTAAAATTAGATATTGACAGACTATTGTGACTTTGATTTTCAGTTTCAATTGATACTTATATTTCACGAATTAAACAAACATTACGAAAAGCTCGTTTAAAATTAGATATTGACAGACTATTGTGACTTTGATTTTCAGTTTCAATTGATACTTATATTTCACGAATTAAACGATATTGCATAGAAATTTGTTATACATGACATTTAATATATTTTCTTTGTATATAAAGTATTTCCAAAAAGATCCTTTTAGCGGATGGTATACTTTTGCGAAAAGGACTTACATGTATGCAAAACGGATCCACCAAGTTTTATTATCAATTGCAATCCATAATTTTGTTTAACAAATGAAATTGTAATGTCTATTAATTCATTTTCCATATCATTTGACACACATCATTTTAATAATGAGCATGTATAGGTTCTTACAGCAAATGGGGTCATTTCGGGAATAGGACTTACATGCCAACATGCTCTTACCACAGTTTAAATCAATATTTTGATTAGAGTCTATTCGTGCTGAATTTTTCGTTGAAATGAATGCTGTCAAATCGAAAATGAGTTAAGCGACTTCAAAGCTGAATTAAACCGACTTTCACTGTCCGTTCCGAATTCAGCGACTCAAAAAAGACTGTTTTCTTAATTTGAATAAGAAGTGGGATCAAAGGGAGGACAATAAAGGTGTGTGCAGTCAATTAGAACATGAATTAAACGACTTAAAACAATATAAATTAATCGACTTACACCATCTGTTCCTGAGATTATCTCCAATTCCAGAACGACCAGTCTTTATCATACCAATTCCGGAACGATCAACCGTGTATGATTCGTGTTAATAAAGTACGACCGTTAGAGAAGTTGCTTTAACTAGGAAAAAAGTAAATAATTCGAATCAAAATCGCTCCAATCATATTTTATTTTGTTCTGTAATACTATTAAAACAAAAACAAATCATATTCCTGTGTGTACACCAATGTATACACTGAGAACATGTAAATACAAGTGTATTTCGGTGCATATTTCGGTTTTTCAGTGTATTTCGGTGTTTATAGTAACCGCTGAAAATCTGGCCCCTCACTCCCGTGTCAGTCGACCAGGGAGCACGCCCCACAACGCCGTCATTTAGGCAGTAAGCCGTCGCATCCAAACACATAAATATCAGGGAAAACGCCTTAGATTGTAGGACTTTTTGAGATTCTATGGAGAGTCTTACTTTCGGGATACAGTTCTTGGTTTTGAATATTAATAAATAAATGTTGAATTACAAACTGAACTGGCATTTCTCTGATTTAGCAGAAACGGTGACATTTTGGCTGGATCAATAACAATTTCTCTGTGGTGATCATGTCGGTTTGTGACACCTCCAACCCAATTTCGAGCTATGCAAATCCTTGTCCTACAATGTAAGACATATCACATGTTACAACCCAAATAACGGCCTTGCATAGCCTGTTCCGATGTCGTTGACATCGAACGAGTAGTCAAAGTTTCGGGAATATCTCACACACTTGGCAGCCTATATCGACACTCTTCCACTAATGTATGTGTAATTAATATACTTACTGTACTGTCTTTATCCTGGTGGAATCAAAATATGACACTAGCAAATGGATGCATTTTCACGTTCCGTTCACATTCATTTGAATTTGTTGCAATGCGACGATAGTCAAGGTATGCCGAAGTATGTTCAAGTAGGTTCATGTGGAGGATATGTTTCTTGAACGAAACGAAACGTTGCATATAGTTCCAATAGGTATAATATATTTTTTTATATTCGTTTCGTTAAAGAATAATATTTCAACCTAACCTGATTTCAGTTTTCCTGGCTTTCATCGCCTTTCAGCCAACTGAAATGTAGGCCAACGAAACTTGAAAACAGGCCGATTTATTTTGTGAGAATTTGAATTTATTAGAGAAAAAATATCAGGGTAAGTAAAGCCTGGAAAAAACATTATCACTTTACTTTGTAGAAAAGTATCTTTATTGGTTGCCAGTTGTGTGTGATATTCCTGAAAATTTGACTTTCGACATCAAAAAACGCTACACAGCGCAGTTAGTTAGGCTGTAAGACCCATACCTGATGGGTCTTACCTGATGGGTCTTACGTGGTAGGACCACGGGCACTTGATTCTGGGGTAAAGTAATGTGTACACTTACCAATTAACATTGGTGAGTGTACACATTGCTTTACCCCAGAATCAAGTGCCTGTGGGTAGGACTATGCAAATCCATGTGATTTAAGTGTCATTCCTTCATGGCGTCGCGAATAAATATTTTTTAAAGAAAATAAATGAAAGATTAACAGCTTTAACCTCAGATCACCGTTCTATGACCATTTAAAATCTCAAATAATAATGCAGTACTATTCTTTTACACCTTACTTAATATTACGAGGAAGGTTCTGTACCTCACATCCGCAAAAAGAACCAAAAGATTAGGGTTCTGTAGCTCACATCCGCTATGGGAACCAAAATATCTCTGTTCAGAAACACGCAACATCAACGGTGGGAACCAATGGCCTTACCTAAAGCGCGCGTCAAAGCAATATTGAGTCCGGTACATATGACATTATTCCGAATTATACTTATTATTATTATTATTATTATTACTGTTGCTGTTGTTGTTGTTGTTGTTGTTTATGACCACACTGCTAATTAAAGTTAAAAATATGATCACTGCCCAATTATTAATATAGCAACACTATTGGAAGCTTGTTATTGATGTAGGCCATTTCATCCATCATATTTAAAGATACCATATTTAACTTTTAAGAAAATATCCATTACTCGTTTACTGATTTTCCTTAATAAAATTGAAAATTTTCTGATGAACTTACATAGGATCAACTGCATTTAGTTCAAAATCTAGGTAAAACTGACAGAAAGTCTAATACTAATTAACCAGAATGGGAAGTGAATATATAATTTAATTCATACTGACAACAAAATTGTAGATTTATAATGTTTTCCTTTCACATAACATTTACAATGTATTTCTTCTTCTTGCTTTTCACAATATAGCAGAATGTCATCTTCATTATCATCATCATCAACAACAACAACAATAACAACAACAACAATAGCAACAACAAAGCCCGATATTGTAGTAATTTATTACTTCATCCTGCGTCTCCTTGCATATTTTATTTTAATTTAATCTCCATATAAATCCTTCATAAGACCGGTGGCTAGGTTGTCATTTATTTGAGATAATTCATGTCTCATTTGATCCAACATTTATGCTTTCTTTTCCTAATTCTGATCTCTATATGCATACATGTACTGCAGTTTTGTTTTGTTGTTTTTTTTAAACAAAATAGTTATAAGTAAAGTATACTTGTATCTGAGTAATGTGATATTTGTCAAAATGTCGTCATCATCATCATCATCATCATCATCATCATCATCAACAACAACAACAATAGCAGCAACAAAACCCGATATGGTAGTAATTTATTAATTCATGCTGTGTCTCCATCCATATTTTATTTTATTTGTTAATCTCCATATAAATCCTTCTCAAGACTTGTGGCTAGGTTGGCATTTATATGAAATAATTCATGTCTTATTTGATCCAACATTTGAATGCTTTCTTCCTAATTCTGATCTCTGTATACGTACTGCTTTCTGATATAAGAAAATAGTTATAAGTATAGTGATTATGCTTATATCTCTGAGTAAAGTGATATTTTGGGTATAGTGATATTTGTCAAAATCTACAAATTACTTGAAGGTTTTTATTGGATTCGTTGTATAATAAGAGTAATGACTGCCTTAACAGCTGAAGAAATAAAAGCTGTAGATGGAAAGAAAACTAACGCAAATAATATAGCAGCAGAGAGGGTGAACCCTACAACTTTGTAGAGACCTTATTTTTGAAAATTAAGGGTTCCCTGAATAAAAAGAAGTTTTTGCTTTAATAATGAAAACTTCTTTAATTGACCAGATTTTTTCACAATCTGGTCACGTGCATATGTCATTCACCCTCTCTGCTGCTATGATTTTTATCCAAAAATTATATCAAGTCCGTTGCGATATCTTGACCTAGGATCATGTAAATTTATCGTTACAAAACCAAAGGGAGCGGTTTGTGCTTTTGAAAAGAAATTTTTAAATTTATTCATGTCCATGTCGCCTGAACACCAAGTATAATAAATATTTTGTAGCGTATGATTATCTACGCCATTAAATACAACTAAAACGTTACAATTATCTCTGATTACTTTTGGAATTTGTGTATAACGCTGTGTAACATAAATCACGTCTGTATTTTTATGTCTACCTCGTGAAAATATTCTAGCTGGATTTGATTGTTTGTCCAGCATAACATCATCATACACTACTAAATTATTAATAAATACATCCAGATCATCTACGGATGGCGCTTCATCAATATCAGTAATAAAGTCTATGACATTGTCAGAGATGTTGTCTTTATGTAACGATTTTGCGTTTTCATTAAAATCTTTAAGTACTTCGTAACATCGCTGATCATCTACAGATGGCGCTACTAAATATAATTTATCCCACTTCAACCATCTCATTATTAGATTAAGTAATAATTGCGTCTTTCCACTTCCAGATGGGCCTATTATAATCATTCTGATAGAATTCGGAAGCGCTGGATGGTGTTTTACTGGCTCTTGTTTTCGTGTCGCAGAAAAGTCAATTATATCCATATAATAAATAATATGAGTCTATATTGTGTTCGATGCAGAGCACCTACCGATACTACTGAATTAACGACAGTAACAACAAAAAAATAAAAGACGTGCACTTACAGGCAAGTGTGTGAAATGTGGTACCAAGAAATATAAATTTATTCCAACAAAGACAGGTGGGGGTGATATCGCTGCTTCGTTAGGAAAATTACCAGGAACTCCATGGGCTAAATATCCCGTGAGAAACATTTACCCGGGTATAATTATTGTGGTCCTGGAACTCGTCTCGATATCAGACTCGATGATCAAGATCAACCAAAACCAGGAGAGTATCCAGTAAATAAGATCGATCAAGCGTGTCACGTTCACGATGTCGCGTATAAAAGTAAGGATTTGCAACACCGACATCTCGCGGATGTAAAATTGATTCACGCGTTAAATTCTATACCTAATAAATCTCAGAGAAAAATTAGCTAGTTTTCTAGTAAAAACTGCTATGAAAGGTAAACTAGTGTTAGGGGCTGGTAATTAATTATATAACTATCATAATGGAATCTGTTTATTATTCCCCGAGAGGATTTTGGAGAGGTAAAGCAACGATTAGTAAACTCGCCGAAGCAACAAAAGTTTCACATGATGTCGCTGCATCATGGTTAGCACGACAGGCAATATGGCAAATCTTCCTAAGTCCACCTAAAAGAATTCATTACGCGCATTTTGATGTTAGTGTTCCTAATGAAGTTCATCAAGCGGATATTTTGTTTTTACCACACGATACCATTAAAACACGTGGACGAAAATCACGCACATACAAATACGCGTTAACTGTCGTTGATATTGCTAGTAGATATAAAGAAGCGGAGCCATTATCAACGAAAACAGCATCCGAAGTTGCATCTGCGTTCGAACGAATTTATCAACGTGGTGGTCTACGATGGCCAAAACTACTACAGGTTGATCCTGGTAAAGAATTTCTTGGAGTAGTATCATCGTTGATGAAGAAATATAATGTTAAAATCAGACGAGGATATACTGAAATTCATCGTGATCAGGCAATCGTTGAACGATTTAATAGAACACTTGCTGAGCGGTTATTCGGATATCAATACGCAAAGGAAATATCTACTGACTTCAAAGATAGATCTCGTGAATGGGTTGCAAGATTACCGAGTGTGATAGCTGCGTTGAATAATGAAATTACTCGTGCAACTTCCATGAAACCTTCTAATGCGATCAAAAAAAAATATATACCCAATGGCTACGGACAACGACATGAATCTTTCTCTCAACCAGTATTAGGTAATGTTACAGTTAGATATTTATATGAACCTGGCGAACTTGAAGGCGGTAAAAAAAGAGCAACCGATCCTATCTGGAGCGTGACTACACATAAAATTTCTAGCGTGGTTAGATCCACTGGTAGACCTCCAATATACAGACTAGATTCTACTGCCCCTCAACGTGGATTTGTACGTGAACAATTACAAGTAATTCCTGAGGATACGCAATTACCACCAAGCTCAATTTTGTAAATATCCAGAGCCTCGACGTCGATTACAATCAAGACAAGTCAGCATTACATTTTCACGTGTATGACCGAGATCACTATTAATTCTGTCTACGGTAAATTGTCTTGGATTCGAACACTGCCATGACATATTACAGTTGCAACTTGCGCAATGATTATTTTGTAGTTGTTTTAGTTTTATAATAAATTCAACATCAATATCAAAATCACGATTATTTTTTTTGTCACACTGTTTATAACCAGATAGTTTTTTTCTTATTACGTCATTATTAACAATTTGATCATTATCTTCTATAAAATTCATAATAACCCTATGTAATTGAGATATTCTCCTGACTCGAGATACGGCGAGATAGACTAAATTTGACCACTCGATCCTATCATCTACAATCCAGATTTTAGTATCAGTTATAGTTAATCCTTGTGACGAGTGAATCGTTATCGCGTATCCTAACACCCACGGTGATTTATTCATACTCAGCGCATTCTCAACGACATTAATATCGACTAAAACAATGTCATTCAATACAAGATTCTGTACCCGGACATTTTCAATGTCTCCACCTGGTATTTCAACTTCAATATTCTGTCGTCGAGTATCTGAGGGGCGATAACACAAAGGTACTGGTAGATCTGAAAATTTTTCTTTATGTAACAAAAATAATTTATTCTGTAGTTCATCACGAACTATCTTTCTACTCGCGACTATCAAATCAGCGGGATTCCATAAAGTCCAAAATTCATTCATAGAAGTCTCCGGAATTACTCCTCGCATTATCTCACATTGTACTCTGTCTGGTTGAAGTCTGATTAATTTTTTAAATTCCTTCAGCGGTTCATCGATAGCTCTATGGTCATCATTTATTTCTTCATAATAATCTACGTTATTCTTCAGCCATTCATGTGGAGACTCTCCAACAAAAGGTGGTGGTTGACCATGATCGCCGCACATAATCACAGCAGTATTCTTATCAATAACCAATCAAGAAATGTTTTTAGTATTTCTAACGACACCGTACATATCTCGTCCCATATAATATATTTAGGTATATATTTTTCACCCATCCGCGATGGAGTCCATGTGTCTCCGCACCATCTAAAGAAACTGTGATATGTACATGATTTTACTCCTCGTTGTTTTATTTCTCTAGCAAGTTTGTGCGTCGGTGTCAAAACAATTATATCCGAATTATTATTTATAAATAAATTAATTACACGAGTTGTTTTACCTGAACCACCACACCCATTAAGATAAACGGTCTTATGTATAGATACTGGATCGTACAGAGATGGTGCAGATGATTTTGATGTTTGATTATTATTTCTGTAATATGTCTCCACAATTTCAACATCGGCAGATTCAGAATAACTAAATATATTTTCTTGTTTTATTCTCCATGTTCCCCATTCACCATTACCGAGTTTTAATAAATCTTTATATTTTTATGTACATAAAATGAATCCGTAGCGACTCTGACAGCGTGATGAGGAAATTTATTTATCATCGATAGTAGGTTTATCGAAACATAAGCTAACATCGAAGATCTTAAATGAGTAAATTGTGGTGAGTCGCCATCAAGGTAGCTCACAATAGTACCTAGTTTCGTTCCATCTGATAAATAAGCATTACATCTGTTTATAAACATATTTTTCTCAGTTGTATCAGCGATTATAAAATCTAGTTCAGCATCGTCCATAATCAATCTTGTACAATGTCGTTTATAATCGTATGAACCACCTTGAGTAAATTTACTGATTATCTTTCTACCGAGATCTTTTGTAAATTTCTCATCGTATTCGTTTCTACATTTATTTATTTTAATAATATGATCTTCATCAATATCAGGGAATTCTTTTCTGGTATCATCGATATTAAATCTATTTGGTTCTGGTAACCAAACTTGCTTCTGTGAATTATACGATATAATCGCTTCAGTTACTCTCAACGATATTTAAAATCCAGCATCAAGCATATACCGCAATAGTACTATCGGAACCCAACATTTTTCTGAAAAATGTCTTCCAAACCAAGCATAAGTAATCGGATGGAGATTTTCTGCAAATTCGAATAATTCTACATGAGCAAATCCGGTTAAGTCAAAATCTGGTCCTTCCATGGGAAGGGGTCCGTTTATCGCAACCCTGGTCATGTCATGTGTAGGATGTCCGAATCTCTTAAAGTACTTAGAACATACTCCATATCCAAGAAAACTCCCAGGATAACACACTACCATATCAACTGAGATAACATCACTATGGTTGTATTTGGTGTTCCATAACCCACCGTGACCATATTCTATACAACTTTTCTTGACATCTTCAAGGAATTCTGATCGTGTCGTTTTCCATGAATTTTTCTCCTGAGCGAAATGAGCAGCAACTGATGGTACGGTAAAACAGTTATTCAGTAATTGTCCAACTATGACATCATCAGAGGTATATTCACGCCAAAAGCGCTGCGCAAGATGTTCCATTTTTTCATTAAGAGATTCTGTACGATAAATATCACCATTAGGCCGTACAAATTGATCGTAATGATCATATTCCGAACTGTGAAATAACCAAACAGACACAGGATCGCTTTTGCTGATATTTTTAATAAAATCAATATATCACCGTTATAAAATTTAACTTTTCTATCTCGTGGAAATATCGTTACAGCATTAGTCCATGCATGAGCATTATGATCAACGATTGTTATAGGGTTTCCGTTTTTTATATATTTTGGTTCGTATAATATCTCTCCGGTTAGTGTTTTTACTGTTATTGGAAATCTTAATAACTTTTCTAGCTCAGCGACATCCTTAATAGATGCTCCGGTATCTTTAACGGACTCTGCCCATTTGTTTATTTTTTTATGTCTTAAATCAGTTAAACCATTACCACGTATCGCATTTGTAAAATGTTCTGTAACTCGTTCAGCTACGCAGTTTATTCTCGATATTTTCATCGGTTTGAGATCTGTAATATTAGGTTTATCATTCAGCGGAAATATTCCATAGACAACTGCAGTTGCTGGGTAACTCTGTATATAATAGGGTTTATCAATGCCAGTAAGTATTCCTGGCTTAGATTTATTACTTAAAAGAACAATATTACCCCCGGGCTGCACACGGACTGGATCACGCTTATCACGAATAAACCAAATATCTTCTTCTGTATTTACAATAAATTTTATTAAAATAAAATATTTTTGATTATCAAGGTGATTAATAATTACTTTTCCTCGTTTATCATTCATCATATTAATAACATTTCCAACTCTGAATGTTGACCATGCATGAACTGCACCATCGTCACGAAATTCTTTTTTTGCTTCACGAATGCGTTCGATTACCGTTAATGCCAGATCCTGCATCGAAGTACTAAGTTTATATTCTGATAATCTATCAAGGTCAAATCTAGCAGGGGAAGGTTCAATAACGGATACTTCCTCCATATTATAATTAAGGCAAGTATATATTTAATTGAACATTAATCTTTTGTATATGATTGAAACACAAAACAAATGTGCTTGGCTCAAAATTGGATATACTTCTATTTGTAATAAATCATGCGTGAATGAATATTGTAGTTATCATATGCAATGTGTTAGAAATGGAAGTCTAGGACCAAAACCGTGTATTGTGTGTAGTGCTGGAGTGCGAGGAAAAACTCAACTGTGCGCGCAATGCGGTGGTAAAAAGTACAGAGAGTTGAAGCGATATTATGACAAAAGAAATAACGCTGACTCTCCTATAAAAACCGAAGAAGATTATTTGGCTAGATTTTCAAAAAAAAATAATGATTTAAACAAATAGTATTATATATAAATGGAACAAAATGAGTTTGTGTCACACCCTATAATAAAAAATTATGAAGCATCCCGAGATGGTGTAATCAGACACTGTAGATTAAAGAAACCAGTAGGTAATATTATTAATACTGGTTATCTTATATTTACTGTTAATGACAAGAAAAAAAAATATTTATCTCATATATTTACATACGAATAATCAAGGATGGGTATGTGGTGGATCTCATCAACGGCAATAAGCTTGATAATTCGATTTCTAATTTACGAGTTACTACACAGAGTCAAAATTGTAAATCCGGAAACACAGGAAGGTGTAAATTATACAGAAAGAGAGCTATTAAATCAGTGAATACAGAGACTGGGGAAGAAATTAGTTTTGAATCAATTAATTCTGCTGCCAAATATTTTGACATAATACCACCTTCAATAAAACGCGTTGCAGATAATATACAAAAATCTGCCTTTTCGAAAATATATAATCAGCGGATAGTATTTGAATATGTCTAACTCTCTATTCTTACAAAAATAAATAGTTCGACTCTGTTAATTTTCCCAAGGGTTTTGTTTAGCCATAATTACAGCTGTCCTGATTGTCCATACTTTTTATTGTAAAAACATTTCAGTGAATTTGGATCTCAAATACTCTCAAATACTGCAAATAAAAATAATTTTTATAAATATTTAGTCGTTTTTTTATTTCGTTAATTTTGTCACGAAAACCGCGTTTTTTGTTCGAAAATCTCATTTTTTATGTGAAAAATGACCAAAAATCAATGAAAATCAGTCAGACTTTGATAGATTCTGAGGGTGAAAACCCCAGGGGGGTTAACGGGAATTAGCATTACGTTTTTGATTTATCGATGAAAAACTGATTTTTTTATGTATTTTTGTCGTAATTCGCTAACAGAAATCTATATAATATAAACAAAAGAACTGGAAAAAACCAGAAAAAATTGATTTTTGATCGATAAATCAAAAGTGTAATGTTAATTCCCGTTAACCCCCCTGGGGTTTTCACCCTCAGAATTTATTAAACTCAACGAAAAACTTTGCACAACGGGTAATATTGTACTTGATACCTACTGAAACATAATGATTGGGATACAATATACTTGTCAATATGTGTATGTTGCATTATACTAAGCAGAATGTTAATTTTCCCAAGGATTTTGTTTAGCCATAATTACAGTCACTGACTCTGTCATGGGTTCATCTTCATCGCTCTCAGCGTCATTATCATTTTTTACAGAATCAGATAGCATAATCTTTCTTAATTGCATTACACGATTATCCACAATCTTTTTTCTTTCGTACTCGTGAGACAATTCGGATTTAATATTTTCGATAGAACGTGCAAGAGGTGCAAATAGCTTTATCTGATTGTCGTTTACCATGGCTAGTGATTCAAGCATGGATTGATAAATTAATTTTATGAATCTGTAGTTTGAAGATAGTGTATATTTATTATCGAATTTTCTCTGTTGCAGTAATTCAAAATCACACATAATTTTCTGAGGGTCGAGATTATCAGATATTTTTATTCCGTTATGTTTTAATTTTTTAATAGCAGAAATAATATCATTGATGTTTTCTTGGTTCATTATATATATATATATGTATAATTCTGTACAACACTGATATATATATATTTATATATTTAATATAAAAAATAATATCAGTATCTGAATAATTATTTTAAAAAATGTAGTCCCCATAACCCCATGTGAACCTCTAGGTTGTCATATGACATCCTAGCAGGATCAGAAGGTCAGGGGACTGTTTTGAGGATGATTGTATGATTATGAAATATATACATATGGTTATGATTTTGATTTTGGACAGCACAAACCCCATGTGAACCCCTAGGTTGTCATATGACATCCTAGCAGGATCAGAGGTTACATATAAACTTATCTCTAAGAATTTAATTCTAAGGACAGCACAAACCCCATGTGAACCCCTAGGTTGTCATATGACATCCTAGCAGGATCAGAGGTTACATATAAACTTATCCTAATGATATATGAACATGAAATATATACAAATGGTGATGACGGGGGAATCTTGTCTACGTCCAACAGATTTTGTACACTCTCCCCCCATACAAAACCCCGGGAGTGTAAAACGTACACCCCTCAAGGGTGTATGATAGGAGAGTGTATTTTGTCTGTTGTGGATATCGAGGAAATTTCTCCGGGTTCCCCCCCCAATTAAATAAGCATCAGTCGCAAATGCAAGATAATATCTTTAGCATTTTTTGAGACTCGAACACGCGAGAGTCTGTAGAGCTTCGATCTACGTCAAACCGTCTTACCATTTCGGATATCGTTCTCTTATCAATGATATAGTTAAATTTAAGTATATATATAATATTTGTGCTGTCTCACAGAACTTGTATTACAGAATTTCATAAAATAATTTTGCACGCATAAAGTTATAGTTCGTTAAGGTAACAGACAGACGGACTAATATACACGCTATCAACTGAGCTATCGGATCTTGTTATAAATACATATTGAAAAAGTTAGCATGTGTTTACCAATGTGTCAGTCATATCGTTATTCCTAAAAACTACAATATTCTTAACAAAAACCACATTTTTCTGTCTAAAATGAGATTTTATATTTCTAGTTTTCCGAAATATATATAATTCTGTACAACACTGAGTCTATGCGTGGGTCGTAACAGCGGATATTGATTTAGTTATAATATATATAGCGGTCTTAAAATAACTTTACGCACGTTATGGAATAATCAATATGCAGCCACAACTTTCTAGATTACGGATTTTATGTAAACAAAAGAATAAACATCCGGATAAAAACGCTCTATGAGCGTACATACAGGTTTATATTAAGAGATTCGTTTCTCGTGTCCAGAATGTTTCCTGCCTGATCAGTGAGTTTGAAATTTATTCTTGTCAGAAATGGATTATGAACTCGCAGGTAAACGGGATTAATTGGTTCTGCCACAATTAGCCAGCCTGGTGGAACAATCGGGCTAAAACTGAATAATATGTACCCTTGCTCCGCAGTGCCACTGGCTGGGATTTAGAAAGATCTACCTGATAGCTACCTTCAATAATATCACATACCAGATTGACTGCAATTGTTGTTGTTATGTTTACAATGCCCGGTGATATATGTCTACCGGCACCAAAGGGGTTGTTATTGTGTTTTAATATAACCGGTGGTGGGGCTATTTTTTTCCACGATTCAATTATTCCCGGATAATATTCTTCAATAAGATCATTTAATGATTTCTTCATTTCAGCGTTATTTAAATCAGGTATAACAAATGTTTGTAAATTTTTTTCTGTTATTTTATAATGATTAAGAAATAATTTCTTCAAATTTGGTCTTGTGTAAGGACTATCTAATTCAGTAGTTGTAGCTTTCATAATACTTCGATCGGCGATATATAAATCGAATAAGATACCATTTAAATGTTTTATTGACTCGATTATTTGCTGCTTTACACTTTCATTATAATGTTGTGATAATGAAATAAGTAAATTTCTTAAATCATTAAACATTTTATCGTATTCAGGTTTAAGAGTATCTAAAAACCATTTAATAAATTTTTCATCAACACTATCTCGATCTCGCGCCCCTGGCGTCTTGATAATAGTAAATATTGATCTAATTATCTTGGGGATCCTTTTACCGTCAAAATCGGTAAAGTAGTATGTATCATCGTTTGGATCACTTTTAAATGTTATATAATTCCATGGATATTTATTTCGATATTCTGGATTTTTAATGAATTTTTCTTCACTCGTTTTAAACTCATTTTTAGTTGGTTTTGAAACTCCATTATAAACAGGTGCGACATCAGGCCATCCTAACACGGATCTGATCGAACTTTGATAAATGTCTACGAGGTAATCAGGGGAATTTATTTCAATAACCGCAGATAGTGTTGGTTCATAAACAGTGATCGCTATTTTAGATTCTTTCCCCGTGATAGATTTAATTCTGCGTTGGAATTCATCATTAATCTGTTCTATTTGATAACTACCCGTTGAAATTCCAACAACCTGCCAGTCAGGTGTTCCATCCGGTTTATTCTTATTCGCAAATACCAGTGAATTATTTGGTTCTTGTCCACCAAACGGTTTTGATCTAATATTAGGCCAACTATAATAAACTCGTAATTGCGCTAATGCTATTTCCTTTGCTGGAATTGCAGTCGGAAAATTAACGCTAAATTCAGGATTGGTTGAACTTAATGATATCATAGTAGTTTTTGACGGCGTTGTATTAGCCACGATCTGCTGTAATAGTTCGCGCGACTCTGACATTATTATTATCGTTATTATTTAATTCTCCATCTTTCCGTCACTAGAGAACGCATCGCGTTCCACTATGAACGCTTCATCGTAGGTTTTCATTATCGTTACGAACTCCTCATCGGATATTTTACCATCACCGAGATACGCTGAAATATACGAGCATAATTTAGTGTATGCGGCTGTTGCTGTGTGCAATTTCATTATATACTCGTTTAGTTTATTATTCGTACACGTAGATATTTTCTTAGCGATAATACTGAAAATACCTGCGCATGTTGTTGCCGTTGAAACTATAATCGTTACAACTGCAGGCGCTGTCATCGTTATCGTTGATAATAATAATCCACTTCCAGCAATAACAGCAGAAACCGAGTATACCATTATATCAATAACAACCATACGACGACGATATTTTTTTACCTTTATCGTGTAATCGTCGATGATATTTTTTAGTTTAGTTTGACACTCACATACTTGAGTGTATCTGTGACGTTGAACGTCGATAAATGATTCTTGATTCATTATATTTATCTAGGTAACTAATTGAGGAGTTTCAGCTACGAACTCAACACACCACCAATAAGTCGCTGCGGTTAACTTTTTATCATTCGCTATTAGCATAAACGTTTCTTCAGTATCTTTATTTAACACTATAGACACAATTCCAGAAAAATCATCGGTTGAATGACGCCATGGAAATGTGGTAAATATAGTAAATTTTGCACTACTAAATACGGACAGTCTGTATACACCAGTAACCTCTGCAGTGTGTTTAAAAGTGTTATTTTCCTGTGTCCATGTTGCCTTTCCTGATGCGACTGTGTACACGATATTAATGATCTGCTTGTGAGGAATTTTAATAAGATTCGTTTTTTCTATGATATTAGGAATTCCACTAACAATATCATTGATTTTCATGTTAATGTCAGCGAGATTAATAATAACAGTAGGTGGAGTTCCAAAAAAGTCATTAATAGATCTGTTTACATTTCTACGAAAATTTAGAAATGTTTGTATATGACTATTAAATTCAGTTCTAAATACAGCAATTCCATCATTAATTGTCGTTAACGAAGTCGTTATTGGAATTTCCTTATCGTCGACGTATTTCTTCGTTGCAGCGTCAAAATCTGTTTCTGGTGTTCTGAGATTATTAATACCATTACTATTCATGTTGAGAAATGCACGCATTATACCACCGCGCACTGACACGTATTTGGATTCTTGATCATCGACGTATTTTTTTGTTGCTGCGTCTGTATCTGCGATTGGATCTCCAAGATACGTAATTTTTCTTCCTGACATAATAACGTCACCGGTAAATACATCACCAGTTTTCTTAACGTAGTCGTTAACCGACTTACCGGAATCCTGTATTTTACCTGATCAGTGAAAGTAACGACATTATTAACAACCGCGTTGGGAATTCGTACAAGAACATCTAGTAGTTGTATATTACTCGTTTTTAATCGTCCTTGTTTATCCTGAAAAACGACGACTTCATTTTGATCCACACTCGTTATATTTAATAAATCATCGATTTCATTTCTGAGCTGATCAATGGTTGCATATTTAGATAAATCAACCTTCTGAGCTCTACCTGAGGATCTTCCGTAAATATCTACCATTATATTTACTGATATCAGTTTAAGTACTATGACGTAACGTAGTGAACGCGTGTACGACTTTATGAGGCGGTGCTGTTGATTTTGATACAGCATCAAGCATAGCGAGGGTTTCACGACCGCATATTGGAGGATCAGTTATTTTTTGTGTCGGTAGCGTTGAATACCAGATTGGAGCAGTATTATTACTGACATAATGAAGAAATTCTTTTGGTGGTGCTAATCCATACGAATCGAAATAAATAATTCCACGTGGATCAATTGCATATGCGACCCAGTGCGTGCCTGGGCCAGAATTTTTATCGAGATTAATAATACCGGTTTCATGTTGCATTGCAACGGTAGGTAATTGATCGCGCATAAAAACACCTCTGAAATTTTTTATTTTTAATTGCTTAGCAGCATTAAGTAAATCAAAATTGGACATGGGTGTTATTAGTAAACTGTCCCTGGTAATCTTAGGCCTTTTCCGTACCAGTGTGGAATCCCTGGTAATCTTAGGCCTTTTCCGTACCAGCGTGGAGTCCCTGGTAATCTTAGACCCTTTCCTTTTTTTTTGATTCCTTTTCCGGTTGCTTTCTTTAACGCCATTCCAGCAGCTGTTCCAACAGCGCCTAACGCAGCTGCTTTTGCAACAGCTGGTGCTGCAGCTGCTATTAATGCTGGTATTGCTGCGAGAAGTGGAAATATACCACCCGTTTTAGCAATGTCTTTGATGGCGCCCACAGAAAGATTAAGTTTGACGCCTTTATTTGATTTTTTAGCGTCATTGAAGTTTTTAAACTGACGTTCGGTCAACGATAGTTTATTTGCACCGGTCATTTGTTCTCGTTTTAGCGATATTTTTATTCCACAGTTATTTTTTGATGCTGATTGCAGCCTTTTAATCTGACCAGGAGTCAGACTCACACTAACGTGATGATATGACATTATAATTATTATGAACGATCTAATTACATGTTTTCTACTGGAGCATCAATAACTCTCATTCGTCCACCAACACCTTCGAGTAACATCGATTTATCGCTGAGTATAACAGCAATTGCTCTGTAATTGACAATAGCTCCTCGAGTCACACGAGCTCGAAAATAAATATCTACAACAGATTGTCTGGTTAAATCTAAATGTTCTAGTGAAAAGTAATAAATCGGATACAGCGATGTAAAATCACGCTGCGATATTTGTAAACCAGTATCAATATTTTGATCACGACCCATGAATGTCATTAATCGATGATATGCACGTGCTACATGATTATTTGCAAAATTCAGTAATATATCCTCGGATGGTTCTTGATGTCCATTTATCCTTAATGAAACCTCAGAAACACCGAGTTGATCAAATATCATGTGACTATGTATTTGCGAGTTTATTCGTGCAATATTTTGAAACGCAATAAATATATGTCTTGGTGCAGAAACACCTTGCTGAGAAGCTATCTGCCACGTAAATAAACCATCAATTGCACTCTGAACAGCATCTGTGGTCATTGTTAACCATGACAACGTCGATTTACCGCCTTGACTCATGAAAGATAACAACCGGTCATCTTCGGATATTGACGGAGTCATTACTGGCATCCACAGTGAAAGTTTTGTTAGTACTACTTTGCCATGAAGTGCCCTGGTTGCAACATCATCAGCTCCCACAGCGTGCCACATTGCATCATTATCATCACCTTTTCGCACAAGTACAACTGTGTGTTTGGCTCCAAAAATAACCTTTCTAACATTTCTGCAGAATCCAAATATGTGTGACAGTGGAATTGCACAAGAAAACCTTTCATCATCACCAAGCATTGCTCTACGAGATGCAAATCCCAAGTTGAAGTTTTCATTCATCGATAATACTGCAGGACCATCAGCAGCTCCTCCTGCAGCTCTCACATCACCAATATTTACATTCCTCTGTTCGGGTTGATCAGTTGTGTCCTTTGCAAACATCATTGATGGACCAGCCGATCTTGAATAATCGTCGCTGTATCTTGCAAGGCCTAGTATTGTCGTGGCAACATCAACATCTTTCTGGATTGATTCAATATTTTTCCATCAATCATGTACGTAGCGCTATCAAACAAAGCCATAATACCGTTATTCACAAAACCAAATCGATCACCAATTCCATAATCTGTGTTATCTGTTTTTAAAAGTCTACCTTCGACTTCAATAAATGCTTCAGCGGGTAAGAAATATCTACTTGTATCCTGAACCTGTAATTCGATTCGTCCACGCTGATCTGGAATTCGTGCGTCGTAAGAATAATACTGATAATCGCGCACAGACTCATCTTTGAGTACTGGTGCATCCATGTCAAACGCGGGGTCAGATATGCGCTTAAACATCTTTATTATTATCGTCTTCGTCTAACTCGAAGACCACTTCCTGCTATCAGACTAGCGGTTATATTTTTTTCCTTTTCCGACATCGGGATATCAGCTAACTCCGCTAGTTTTTGATTAGCTGCTTGATTTATTATTTTACTGACATTTGCTGGCATCACTTCGGTGCTAGGTAATTTCACAGGTCGGGTCGGTCTGCGTATTAATCGTGATAGTCTATCTTTAATTGCTGAAAACGCTTTGCTAGCGAGATTACCAACAGCGCCTATACCTTTTTCACGAACAACATCAATAGCTTTCATTCCTAGTTGCTTTGCAATCGGTATTGCTTTTGGGGCTATCCTTCTAAACAGACCCTGAATAACATCACCTAAGCCATCTCCGTAGGTCGTTTTTTATACCGGTAATCGAGTTTATTACCCTGACCATGGTAGGTCCACGAGTATTGTGTATGATCATTTTATTATTAAGTGATTTTATCACTAATTACATACTTAGTCACTATAATAATCGTCGGCGATTTCATTAATAAGAGACCGATATACATTAATATCCATGATGCCGCCACTAAATGATCGTTTACAAATATCAGCTGCTTCATTAATGATTTCTGGGGAATTATTACCAGCTCTTTTTCCTCCGATGAGAATTTCTAATCGATCGACATCAGCAAGGACATTATTGGGGCAAGTAATAAGACCACTTCCTAAACCACTTCCAGTTGCTTCGGGAGCGTCTTGAAATTCCTCTTCTTCCTCTTCACTTGGTTTCGGTGGTGTTTTTTGTGGTTCTTCCTCTTCACTTGGTTTCGGTGGTGTTTTTTGTGGTTCTTCCTTTTCACTTGGTTTCGGTGATGTTTTTCGTTGTAACTCTTGTTTTTGTTGTGGTGTTTTTGGTGATACTGGATAATCACGAAGTGATTGCTCAAATGGTTTTGGTGTTGTTTGTTCTGGAGGTTTTTTTTGTTTCTTTTGTTTCTTTTGTTGTGTTTGTTGTTGTGTTTGTTGTTGTGCTTGTTGTTGTGGTTGTTGTGTTTGTTGTTTTTTTTGTTGTTGTATTTGTTGTCGTTTCATTTGTTGATATTGTAGTTGTTGTTCTGGCGGTAATTGCATGTAGGTAATATATTCATCTATTATATTAATATATTGTATATATTTTGGATCACTATTTCTAGCCTGATCAGCGTCATGGTATATGCGAAATATCCATTTGTACCAATCTTCACGACCTACAGATTTATCAGCATATTCAGGTTTTAAATAATTTTTTCGATCACTGAAACTTTTCACAGCAAGTATAGCTAAATCTCCTATTTTTTCATTTTTTTTAATTTTTTCAATAGCATCTTCCATAAATTTGTCACTCAACGCAACTCTCTCCCTCGCTTCTTGTTCTTCTGGTTCTCCTGGTTCTTGTATACGACCCTTTATGTCACCTATTTCACCACGAACTTGTTCAATACCTTCAAGAATTTCCGGAACTGGCATCGCAGCAGCTATTTCGGCTGGAAGTTCACGTAAAATTTTTTTTGTCTTTTTTGTTCTTCTTGCTATTTTTTCAGTTCCTTCTGCTATTTTTCCAGTTACTTCAGCGGTTTTCTCTAACACAGGTTGAATACCTTTAGTGGTCTCAGTGATAGGTTTAAATAATTATTTTGTATCCTCTTCAAATTCAACTTGAGATTCCTGACGCGATTGTAGTTGTTGCTTAACAGAATTACGAACGGGTAGATATTTTTTAATTGCCTCTAGTCGCTCTCGAGCTAATTTAGCTGAGTGTGGTTCTCCGATACTCATTATTGATAATATTTATAATGGCTGTTTAATTTATAGCAGCAGAGAGGGTGAATGACATACGCACGTGACCAGATTGTGAAAAAATCTGGTCAATTAAAGAAGTTTTCATTATTAAAACAAAAACTTATTTTTTTCAGGGAACCCTTAATTTTCAAAAATAAGGTCTCTACAAAGTTGTAGGGTTCACCCTCTCTGCTGCTGTTCAATAAGCCCACGACTGATCACTAATCGAGCACATATATGTGTTAATAAAGAAAACAGAAATACTTATTGGTACTTTTCTATTCTTTTGCTGCTCACATCTCGTTATATGTCGATGTAATGTTTGTTTTCTTGTCGGACGTTTGCTAAAAGGAGCAGAAACATTACACAAGCCGTCACTGTGAGAAAGTCAATTTCTAAATGCACTGATATTATTTTAGTAAGCTTCTGAAACTGACTACATCAAATTTCACTTGCACAAATGTCACATAAATGTGATTTTCCAAGGCACGACAGATCTGTGTGCTTCATTCTATAAACTTCATACAAAGGTACCAAACAGATTTTGTTTGTTTCGTTGCTCCAGAAACCAATGTTTTTAGTTCATTTTAAGTAATGGAGAAAAGAATCAACAAAACATATGGCAAATGTAATATTTACAAGTTGTAATTTGCGAAGTATGTGTCTGACAAAAGCCTGTACAGGAAGTGTTATTTTCATATTAGGGTACGCATAATTTTGAGCGTGATTTAGAAAAAGTACTTTTTAAGTCATATATTTACTTTTTAATGAAAGACCGTCAGAAGAAACATAATCATTCATTCATGCTTTCCGTGAAGAAAGAATAGCGAATAGCATCAATCAAATTCTTTGTGCGGTTTTTCCGTGTGTATTCGACTTATATGTGAATACATACGGTCTGTGAAACATCAAGTGTATACAATATCCCCAATTCATGCTAGCAAAGAATGTTCTTTATCTGGACTGATTTGGTGTCGGCAATTTAGATCACATGAAACTACCTATTACATATTGCCATACTTTATGACATTTTCATTGCGGAAGTATATACGCGCTTTTTAAATCAAGTTTATCGCGTAATGACAGGACTATTACATCACAAACGAAACACAATTCGTGAGGTATTCATGCTTTGATTTTTTTTTTTTCAGTTTACACTTAAACACGTTATAAATGTTAAAATATTCCCGAAAATGCTCCATCTGAATATCAGTTCAAACCATCGTCGAAATCCATGAAAGATAATGCTTTAAAATACTTAATTTGTATCTCAATTCAAACCATCGTCGACATCAATAGAATGTAATATTTGAAAATAATTAATTTGAATCTCACTTCAAAACCATGAACAAACTGAATAGAATGTAATGTATGAAGTGAATACTTCTGTCAGCTATAAAATAATTTGGTATCAATCCGAAAATTGAAGTTCGTAAAATGAAGATAAAGGAGGCTTCATACTCCTATTTACAACACATTCAACCAAAATCAATGAGTGGAAAGGAATAACGGACACTGTATAAACAAACAAACAATAAAAAGAGGGCGCAAATATAGTTTTTTAATTTTATAGCAAAATTACCTCTTAGCTGCAAATAAAATTATATCCCATCAATAAGCGTTATATGGAAATTATTGAAGAGTGTTTAACTTTCGAGTCCGAATTATATATAGATATCACTAAGCACGTGCACAGTGAGTTCTTGTTTCACCACAAAAAAGGGAACGTCTCAGACGCAAATTTGCTTCAAATTTCTGAAGACACAACCAAGTATATTCTTATTATAAGAAAAATACATGAAATGTTGCATATTTTCACAGACTGGTCCAAAATGCAAATACTTCCATACTCGTCATCTTCCTCCTGGTCTATTCCTTGTCAGTTTAATGATTTTCCTCAATACTATTGATTTTGACACTTAGTACATTATTTGTATTATAAATGTTTCCTCTTAAAGAAATGCTATAATCGAAAAACGAACTTTGTAGCTTGTGCTGCAAATCACTCTGAATAAAATTTAAGAATCTTTTCTTCATGGATACTTTGTGTTTACATTCTATGGGGCATTTTACCATTCACCTTTGTCCTGCTGAATATTAATCAACCCCCTCTTTTACATTAGTATGAAAGTAGTCAAAATTATGCATATATTAGTCTATACGAAAGGAATTTCCACTGACATGATAGACTGAATGTACTATTTTAAGCCAGTTGTAACAAGTATGACATATATATTTATATTTTAACTTACCCGTTTTATTTTAATCGTAATATATATATGGGCAGTTCATGAGCTCTGAATGTTCTTAGACTGACAGCTCTCAACAGTCATTATATCAAACACTTATGTATACATGTATGCAATTTCAGGGTGACTAGTTCTAATGTGTATGATTTAGTGACATTTGTCATAACACATAACTGACACAAATGAGTTGATAATGACGATAAACAATTTAATATACATCTTTATTTATCTAAACTTATATTAAAAAATATTTCTCACCATTAAAAATGTAATAATTGCCTCTTACGAAAACACCAAAAAGGCAGATCAAGTGCACAATGCACACAAAGTACACCACGTATTTTATTCAATGATTTTGAGCTAATTGTACTGCTTTGTGAACCCCTCAAAACGTTAATCATACCATTTGAATGTATCTGATGGTTAGTTAACCGAGACTTGTTCAGGTTGCATTTGATTAGATGGCTCTATTGCAGCAAGTGTTCTTACAGTGATGCACTTCGACACAATTTATCATAAATATATGCTATTGACACCAGACGTGATATTAATTTTTATGATCTCCCTTCCGCGATAAAATGTCCACCCACATTAGAAATAATTTATGGCCATAATTTAATCCAATTTTTGCCTATCTCACCCGTCGTCATTAAGTAGGTTCATTTTTCGGAGATTTAATATTTAAGATTTAATATGTATGATCTATTTATAATCAGACTCTAATACAGCTATGTAAGACAACCCAAACATAGATTGTCTTCTAATTGAATACTAAGACTGTCAAATATGAAAACGGTGGTATAGTCAGCTTCTGTTCGTGACTTGTGCCTGTCTCGATCCGGTTTCCGCTTGGATATATTTTACTGATCATTTTGATCATATGACATGGCGTCACCATCACATTACCTGCATTAGCAATTGCAGCCACAGTGTTGTTGTGTGTTGAGTTTCGTCTGTATTTAAAGGATCTGGTTTCAAATTATAGTGTATTAGGATTCGTCTAAATTAAAGAAATTTGTTTGCAAAATGTTGTGGTGTATTGAGTTTTGTCTGGATAAAAGGGATCTGTTTATATCAATGAACATATCTGAAATAGTATCTGCATCACCTGGTTGATTTTTAAAGCCTGTATAAACATACGAAATCTTTCACCTAGTTGGTAATTACTAGTAACAGTTGCTCTTAAAGCTTTTTGTAAAATTAAACTTGACTTTATTACACAGAGAGGGGGAAAACATGATACGAAAGGCTAAAGAAACAGACCCATATTTTTCGAGCTGATATGATCCTTTTTGCGACGCTGAAGACCCAAAAAAGAACAATTACAAATACAAAAGCATATAAATAAAATGGATATTTACATACAATTTTGTTAATATGAAACTCGAGAATACAACCCTAACTACCCTAGACGTTTTTAATTTCATGTGTATGATGGACGGCAACTTCGAATAGGCCCTGACATAGAATGCCGAACTGCTGCGCTCTTTCTCGAAACATTTCAAGACCATGCTGTGTGGTAAAACAGAGGATATATATATATATATATATATATATATATATATATATATATATATATATATATATATATATATATATATATATATATATATATATAACCATAACTGTCTGTTACTCAGAAATATTATTTGAACACTGTATTTAATATACTTGATTGACAACGTCGAGGTTTTAATTGTATGTACGAATTTGTGACAGAAATTGCAGAAATTAACGCACGTGGAATATGACATTTTGTCTTTCTATTAGCTTTATATAAATTTAAAAAATTAGGTTGTGAAATTGGATCTTGAAAAGTTATTTTTTAAGATGCAGATTCTATATTTCTATGCGCGATACTTGTCAGGAAATTACATTAATTATTAATAAAAGCACATGTTTTATATCATTTTGATAATTTAATGTAATGAAACCTAGCACCATTTACATGGCAAGATGAATTATTATGAAGATAATATCTTATATTCCTATCATAAATGAACATGAGATATATTTCTTTTATCTCAAACCCCTATCAACAGCTTGTTAAGTAAGACAATAATAATCAAAACGTTTCAAACGTTCTATTAGATACATTTTGAAATAATTTATATCAAACTGAATTTGACAAA
Organism: Megalonaias nervosa; assembly: GCA_016617855.1. Lineage (NCBI taxonomy): Eukaryota > Metazoa > Mollusca > Bivalvia > Unionida > Unionidae > Megalonaias > Megalonaias nervosa. The sequence continues at coordinate 18,987 of JAECUM010021600.1, read as the reverse complement.
TAAACACTACGTATATGTTGATTATCACTACTATTCGAAACATGTAAGTTGATGTAGGGGTTTATATGGTATCAAGGGCTGGCTATGGTGCTCTAAGGGAATTAATGTTAAATATGACCCTATGGGGAATCTTTCACACTTTAACATTTTGCATGACCCTATAGGGATCAGTGGGAATTCAATATTAAGTATGACCTCAAGGGAATATATCGGAATTTAATATTAAATATGACCCTATGCACTCAAAGTTTTATGGTAGATGAAACATTACAAACGTGTATATCTAACAAAATAACATGTTATGAACCTTATTTGGATTTAACATGGTTGAATTCCATGAGATAACACCTACCTTGTCTGACCAAGACTTATACTAATTGGCAAAAACATACACCTACAAACTACGAAACTACAAACATGCTTTTATGAGGTGGGGTGTGTTGGGTACAGTTGGAGGTACAGTCATGAAGGGTATCACATACTGACCGTGAACACCCTACTTCACTATGCAACATTAACAAACCAACCAGAGGAGGGAAGGTATGGATAGGTAATGCTCACTCAAACACTTGTGCATTATCCAATATATCATGTCACAACATTACCATCACACGTAAGTAGTATACGACCAGTAATTGCTGAGCCACAATGAAATACCAAGACACAGACTCATTTAATATCTTCTTCCCTCCCCAGATGAAACAGGACAAATTAATGAAAATTATAAAACTAGATGATATTGCCAAATCTTTTTTCCTAACCCAACAATTGACCATATATTAGCAGAACTAATGAGACATACCCACAAGCAGCCTTATTTTTACTTTCAAAAATTAACATCGTTCATGGTTTTAAAAATCCACTTTTCCAACTCGCAGGACAAGCTAAACATCGGCTCTGGCGAATTCAAGTTTGCAAAGTACTTGCTTGAGGGCAATTTAAAAACTTTAGTACATGGGCAGAATGAATGAAATAAGAGTGAGGTCGTGTTCAGTTCGTACTGCTTTGTGTTCTGCAAGTTTTATACTCTGCAATATAGAAACAATACAAATATCAGCATCTTTATTTCGCGTTTATTTCTACAGCATTCTTCTTTTTTAACACCATACAATGTCAAACTCTTTATTTACATTTTTTGAAAGCTATGTAAAGACCAGACTAGCATTATCTCGCTCAGAAAGATAAAGTTAATTGTTTTAAACATATTTTCCTGTCGTTTTAGTAAACAACAGAGTGTTGGGCGCAATCTGCATAATTAACATAGATCCTTTCCCAAAACATACAAAGATCATTCAAACATAATGTTCATTTTCCAAACATTCAAGAACATACGAAATTAAAGTAAACATTTACACATACTAAAGGACACAAAACCTTTCAAAAGTGACGATAATACACATATAAGTATGTAGTTCATTAAATAAGCATTACAAGAGACAAAGAGAGAGAAGACGTTGCAATTAATGAGAGACAGAAGACCATGCAATTAACGAGAGAAAGAAGACATTGCAGTTTTGTCAATTTCGTTTATTTCATTGTACGTAGCAAAAACGGCCATCTTCGTGATTATATTTCTGAACAATTGCGAGCATTACAGTATTTCTTTTCTTAGTTCTACGTCACCTTTTGTACAGTAAATCTAGAGTTAGACAACGTGTTTGTTAAAAGATAGAGCGAAAGAACTTTGGGTATTAAATAAGGCGCAATGAAACAATGTTCAGCATATTCATTTTCATAGCCACGTTCACACATAGGAGAGTTAACTAAATTCACCCTGTAAAGATGGTGTTTAATCAAACTCTATGAGTGTCGCGTGTGTGACATTGATTTTTAACGTAGCTTTAACCATTTTTCGGTCATATCTCTACGATGTCTGCATTGTGGCAGTTTATAGTAATATCTAGCACAGGGGCATCATGCAGCAGACATGTGGCATCATGCCTCACCCAGTCACATTATCCTGACACCAGGCCGACCAACCTCTTAACGCTACGGGCCAAGCGAGGCAGAGTTAGAAACAATTTTTTAAGTCTTTTGTATCACTCGGCCGGCGTTCGAACCCGCAACCTCCCGCATCCAAGGAGGACGCTCTATCCACTTAAGCGAAGGAGCGGTTCCGTGAGTTTTCTAAGGCCCATTAGTTTAATTAAATAAAAAAGATTCAAAGTTATACAGACTGGGAGCTTCCGGATTTCTTCATGGAGAGAGACCTAAAGACAAGTCGTGCATGGGAGGAGGACGTCTGAAACAAAAGCACAAAACTGAACTCTAGTAGAGATCGGAGTGATGCTCTGGCAGTTAGGTAGATGATAATTAGATGCATCATATCTCCTTCGTGGAAACAGGTAGCTTTTGTTATGTACTAGATTACTTGAAGTAAAATACAATATGCAAAATCTCTTCCTCTTCCTCCCTTGTGCAACAGTTTACTAATCAGTATCTACATTAATGAATTTATTTCAGTAAAGAAAAGCGCATCGCAGCAAATGTCTCAATTTCATTGCGAAGTCTTGATCCAAAGTCCAAAATATAAAACACTGAAGCTTAAGTATTGGTTAAATAATTAGGAAAACCTTCGCTGAATTCTACTTGCGACAATGCCAGTTAATTCCCACATGCGTTTTAACTGATCAGTTTAAACTAACTACTCCCGATTATATGAGATATCAAACGGATCTCTTCCCCCCACTGGTGTCAATCAAAAAACGTGTCCAGTTATTTAAACATGGCATCTTTTCTCTATCGTCTGTTTGAAAACAGAAACAGCAAGCAAACAAAACCAAGGAGCGTAAAACACCATTTACTTTGTTCCTAATGGACCATATTCAACATGACTTCATGTCAATTTCATTCTCCTGCAAAACTGACTCGTGCACTGTACGTTCATAATTATTGAAAGTCAGCCTTAGAGAAGAGATACAATTGCTTACTTCGGCAGCAAATTACTTCAAGGATTATTAACAGTTCTCATCAAACAAAATGTTTTCATAAAAGCATGAAATAGCTTTAACACAAATTGCTGATCTAAGAGTCGATACTCAGACCAAGAAGAAAATTATCCTGAAAGCAGGTGGAAGTGGATCTCTAATACATGTCATTATTTGTTTTCTTCTAAAATGAAATTCTGATCCTGAAACTAAGAAAGCAAGGCCTACTAAATAGTTCTAAAGACTGACACAAAAGAATCGGGTAACCACGACTTCACACTCTGCATCAATTTCTCCTAAGAAGGAAACTAAAATAGAAAGACCCCTTCAGCTAGAACACGCGCTAACACACGTAAATCTTGACCTGTGCTCTTCTCCCCTTCGCCTTCCCCTACTTTTAATCCTCCATTGCTGATGCCAACTAAACCTGACATAAGACAAATATTTCACCAATTTAGGAAACATGGAGACCCATCTGTAAAGGAACTTCTATTACCTCTCCGTCGACGTCTTCTACCACGTCAGCTGCTGCTGCAGAAGCCCAAAGGTTGGCATCCCCTAAGTAAAAAGTGCCAGTCAGAACAGGCATGCTGCAACGATTACGCGATTGGTCAAAAAAAGAGGTAAATTATAGCATAAAAGAAGCGTTGGATAAGAGTCACCAGAGTTCCTCTAAACACAGATGCCTTCCTCTCAAAGTTCGCATCATGGCAAAAGGACCCTTACATACACCTCACCCTGGATTATCTCTTCTTATTTAGCTAAACACTGGCATATTTTTCATCAACTACCAAAAGCATACTTCTAATACGAAAACAAATCATTGAAAATGCACCTAGAGTATCGATAAGAGTATTGCTTGAACTTCTTAAAAGGAACGGTTTCATTCTCCAAGATACAGAAAAAGCTAGTAGGAAAACATCATCACCCTCATTTGCAAATGGGGGAGGGGGGCAAGAAAAGCCCAGCACGTCAAAAGAAAACAGTGTTCATTCAGGAGGAGAATTTCTTTCTACGCTCTTGTTAGGATCAATTGATGCATCTCTTGTAGTAGGAATGTTAAGGTGGCAATTAAACGGACGGACTTTCTCCAAGAACATGACAGTTGTCCATCTGAATCTAGTGGAAGCACGAAACGCGACTTCAATTGTGTTTCTTTGACCTCTAATGCAAGTTCAGAATTCAGGCGAGCTTTGAAAATTGTCTTAAAGGAAAGTTATCGACACCATTTGTGATGGCAAAACAACAAAGGCACCGAGTATCTTTAACAAGCTTTTTCAAAACAAAATTTAAGAAAGACACAAAGGCAAAACTATTACCCATTCACCCTGTTTCTTTCCCATTATGGTTGGAGAGGTAGCTCTCGCTCCTTCTAAAAAGATCAAGACCAATAATTTATTCTACAAGTATCTTAAAAACCCGATCGAATAAAACGAAGGTGAGTTTGTTGTTGTGTAATCTGATATTGTAGGGTAGAATGTAGTGTAGAACACGGCCGCTTCGTTCCTGAGAGTCATACCTTTCTAATGTAGATTATGTCATAGTTGCTTACGATGAAGGAGGAAATGCCTATCACGTTCAACGAGAATGTGTGCATCCTCATTGTACGCATAATTACTTACAAATTCACCATCGGTCAATATCCTAGACTTATCTCGATCTTGTTTGCGAAATCACGTCTAGTTGTCAGCATCAGAAATTAGGGACCATGACGAGACGCGAAGCTCCGGGTCATGGTCTCGATTCTCTGATGCTGACAACAAAAGACGTGATCTAACAATGAAAACAGGATAGCTTCTATAATGATATTGTTGTTAAATATCTTTCAATATTTATATGATTTTATAAAATACGAACTTCATCTTAAATCATAAACCTAACTACATTTTAATCAACTTATATGCGCACGAATATCAGTCTTATGAACGAAGCGCGTGGACAACATTCAATCATTTTCAATATTATCACTGTCAATGACAAGAATGCTTCGATACATGATAGCAGTAGACCTATATATATGAATTACAATTATTGTGCAGATGTAAAATTTTGCCGTATGGAAGATTTCAACAGCGGAATGAATCTGTAAGTTTCTCTCAAAAGCCATCCTGATAGTAGTTGAACAGTATCTGGCGGGAAAGTTTAAGGCGCTCTGATTGAGGCTTAGCATGGGAATGACGGTGACATTTTAACAATTATTTAGAGCGGGATTGGTCAATGATACAGATTTGTTACACAGAATGTTACCCATTTCTTTCTGCATGTCATGTGAGGATACGGCATAGTTTTTCACGTTTTGCAAATTTGAGGGGAACTGCTATTGTAACCAGCAAACCTGAAGGGAAATGTAAATCCAGCCTCTTTTAAGATAATGGTAATATGCAACCTGAAAAACGACGGTATCGTTTATCTTCTTCAAGAAAAATTACAGTACAATTCTGGCTCTTTCTTGAATGAAAACGTTAATTACATATCCTATGTTTCTTCCTATGCTGGGGTCCTAAACATTACCACGATCCATCTACACTCGGTTGGGATAAAAGTATCATACAATAATTTCTTTGTAAATATAACATGTTGTAACAGTTATCTCTGTCTACAGAAAATGGAGGCATTAAACTAACATACGAACGAGAGAAAATAGTACAGAGAATTAATCTGTATCCATTGAAAAGAAAAAAGAAACATTTATCAAACAGCTAATCCAACGTCTCCATACGCACCCCCTCCATCCCACCCTACCTCATGGGCATTGACCCGTGCAGGTGATGATGATAAAAGAACGTGAATAAGGATGTATAGATTGAGCAGACTACATCGCTTCATCTCCTTTTTGCGCGAAAAGGTATCGTATACCCGGAAGACACACACACACACACACACACACCCACACACACACACACACACACACACATATATATATATATATATATATATATATATATATATATATATATATATATATATAATGTCGGATATCATAAAGGGTTGGAAATGCTTTTGAGAATGGCCCTTGTCATTATATTGTGATAAATATGTAGTAAATTTTAAACAATAGCACCAAGATAAAATATCAGGAAGTGTCGTCTGCTTGAATAAAAGCAACATTCCTTTCGTACCTCACTGACCGTATTCGTTATCTCTTCGTCTTAATCTAAATCTCCTACCTAACTGACTCGTGCATTGTACGTTCACATTTGTTGAACGTAAGCCTCAAATAAGTGTTACGATAATTTACTTTGACAGCAAATTACTGAAAAGAATTAATAACATTTCTTATCAAACACAACGTTTATTTTAAAAACATAAAGTAGCTTTATCACAAATCGCTGATCTAAGGATCGACACTGAAACCAAGAAATTAATTACGTTGAAAGCAGGTAGAAGTTGATCTTTAAGAGGTGTCGTTATTCGTTTGCTTCTAAAATGTGAAACAGGTGTAAAGACTGACACAAAAGAAAAGGGTGACCGTGCGTTCGTACCCTACAGCAATCTCTCCTAAGGAGGAAACCAAAAAGAAAAAGACCCTTTCTTCTAGAATACGCACTATGCACGCAAATTTTGATCTGTGATCTCCACATCGCCTTCTTCTCCCACTCCTTCATTGATGATGCCAAATAAACCTGACTAAAGACAAATGTTTCACCAGTTGACGAATAAATGGACAAACATCTGTAAAGGAGTTTCTATTATCTCTCTGTTGACTTCTTCTATTACTCCAGTTGCAGAAGCGCAGCAGCAATAAAGGTGCCATCCACTAAGTAAAAAGTGAAAAACAGAACAGGCATTCTAGAAAGTTAATGTGATTTGTCCAAACAGTAGACAAAAACCAGCATAAAAGAAGTGCTGGATACGATTCAGGTGAACTCCTCTGAAGAAAGTCTTCTTCCCTAGGTTCGCATCATCGTTAACAAGCCCTTCCAGCCAACAACACCACACCTATCCCAGACTATCTCGTCTGATTCTGGGAAGTAATTGGCATATTTTGTAGGTACACATCAAATAGGAGGTTCCGGTGTGAAAATAAATCAGTAAAAAGGTGAATAGAGAATCGATATGATGTATGTGTATCGTTTGAACATCTTGAAAGCAACGGTCTCTTTATCCAAGACACCAAAGCAGCAATTAGAAACAGTGGTCGTTCACGAGGAGGACTTCTTCCATGATGACAGGTCCGTTGCTGTTATTTTCTGAACTCTTGTTAGGATCAATTGCTGCATCTCTTGTAGGAGGAATGTTAAACTGGCAATTACAAAGACAGACCTTTCTGGAAGAAAGTCACTTGTACATCCGGATCTTATGGAAGAACGAAACATAACCTTAGTTATGTTCCTTTGACCTCTAATGAAAGCTCAGAGCTCATGCGAGCTTTGAAAATAGTCTTAAAGGAAAGTGATCGACACCGGCTGTGATGTGATGACAAACAAACAAATGCACCGAAAAACTTTAGCAAGATTTTTTCAAAACAAAACTTAAAAACGACACATTAATTTTTGCCATTTTTTAACCATTAAAAATCCTGAAACAAAAGCTAGCGTCGTGGAAGTCCTCAAAGAACTTGAAAGAACGCATGTTGTAATAATTTGCACATCAACATACTCTAAAATATATCGATTTATTACTAAGTCTTCTCAAAGTTTACAATAAATCATACCATCATAGTATCGGATGTATTCCAAAAGAAGTTACGCCTTAGCACGAAGTGAGTGTGTCTTATATTCCAGATTCACAAGTCGTCGACTATAAAAAGATATATTGGTCACAAACATTTTTTTAAACAATGCATCCCAATCTCCGAATTAATTTTTCCAAGAACTACGTAAAGGATAGTAACAGTTGGTGTGGTGTCGATAACGTGTTCTTAGAAAGCAAAGCTTCTTTTTGGCCAAATCTTGGTGCCTTATTGTGTATCTTACTGTGACACTGAAGCAGCGATCGGGAATTTTAGTTTGCATCAAGGTGTTATACAACCCTCAGCTAATTTACTCAGCAATTGTACATGGAAAACCAATTAATCATGCACACACACACACACTTCTCCTCAATATCTCGTTAAAGCATATTATCAGTAACAACGGTATACACATTTATCCCAGTCTCGGCTCTTTTAGTCATATCAGTAAATAGGAACGTATGGAAAAACAATCTTCGTTGACATCGAGTGACTCCTCGGTGACAAGAACCATCAAACTATGAACAACCAATTAACATTACATAGTGCAGTTCTGTGAATGCATTTCCCAACAACAAATTATGTTGTTTCACGGCAAAATTACCATCACTGATACAACTGGACCAAGGCGTTTATAAGGAAGTCGCTTTGGTAGAAAACACTCTTCCCAGAAACGTCTGTAACATTGTCGAGGTACAAACTACTTTAGTCGCCGAAATACTCAACGAACAATTGTATTCGACAAAAGTAAGCAACTTCGTTGCCAAGAGTCATTCCTTTGAAAGTGGATTATGCCATAGTTTAAACACCTATCACGATCAAAGAGAATGTGTGCTTCCCCCCATTAAATTCCTGTCAGTAAATCGCATTTTGACATTGTAAATATTAATATAAAAGGAGATCCTTGACAATCTAGTCTCATCTCCAGGGAAAAGTCACCGTGAAACTACATTTTCGAAACAATTCTCTGGTGAAAAGTATCTAATGTATCCTGGTTACTAAGGTGTAGCTTGACATCGAAGACATGGTTTGCAAGCTGTGGTAGTATCGACCTTCTGTACTGTAGCATCTGTCTTGAATGGTTGCTAGACGATTGCAATCTTTAAACCATGCGGATTTGACGCAAGGAAAGGACTTTCTAAAACAAACATGCTCATTGACCAGTAAAGTCCCAAGCAAAAGTTAATGAATGCAGGGACAAATGTGTCGATTCCGATTGGAAATGAACTCCATGGTCACCGAGATATGCCTGTCGAAGGTATTAATTCCTCTTCTGTATTGTAAATCCGTCAAACATCATAGACACGACCAGAACAAACAATAAGAAAAGATGAACAGTCAGAAAATTCGACGTTTTTGATTACTAAATAAGTGATGCATCAAGACATAACTATCTCTGTTTTCTATACCACCGATGATGATGACAATGCAAGAAACCCAATAGATAGAATTTCGTCGGTGTCGTCTTCGAAATCGAGCTTGACAATCAAAGCACAAACCGAAGATTGCATTGATCTGAATAAACGTTACTTGTTCATGAAAGCCACAGTTCTCGTCATCAGTTTGGGCAGCCGTTGTTGAGCTTAGTGGATTTGCATCTGAACAACAAACTAGTGAGCAGAGGCATGTATGTTTACCCATCACAAATTACCACGAGAATCTATTGGCTTAGGGAAAAGAAGTCAGTAACAAACATCTTGAAACATCAGCGCCGTGGAAACTTCACAAGATATCTTGAACGACACAGAGTTGACAGAACATGACGATCCACATGACGTAAGTGACCACCAAAGGACAATCAAACAAGGGCGTAGTTTTGTTCAATAGCGTGGATGGACAAATGTGACTTAATCGCATTAGTACTGTATTCCATTTGATGAATGATGCTAACGAGTAAACAACATATCTTCAAGGATTCAGACTGCTTGCTTCGTGACCATATCTAAAGCCAAATATTCTCAAAGACGAGTGGAAGTCAATAAGATCACCACTGTCTCTCGATTCCGATCCAACATCGAAGAGCATTTCTTCCAAGATGAACTGTCTAAACATATGTTCATTGGCATCGCCAGCAATGCTGCTATAACGGAATTATTGATTAAGATCCTGTTTTGTTCCAACACTTCAACGTGTCCAAGACAGAAATCACCCGAGATAGCCAGACTTTTGTGTGCCAGAGATTTTTTTAACTTAACTTTGCCCAGACTATTAGAAACTAACAGTACTCACAGCGATTATGCAGGAGGATATGCTTTGTAATGATTTGATTTCTCTCCAGACCAGGGCAGTAATGACAGACATTTCCACCTAATAAAATCGGGCCGTTCCGTGTGGAGTTTTGCACTTACTATCTTGAACACCGCGAACGTCATTCTTGTAGTAAGAATTAGTTAATGACAATGTCGATTACATGTCTTAGATCTATTCGTATGCTTGGGTCCTAGATAATATCAACAAACAACTACTCTCGGCTTGGAGAGCAAAATCATAAAATAATTTGTTTGCACATATAACATTTTGAACCAGTTATCTTTTGATACAGAAAAAGAAGTTATGAAAATAATGTACAAACTATATTATCTCGGGGGATTTAGCCTGTAGCCATAAAGAAGAAAATGAAGCATTTATCCACTGGTTGATCCAGCGCCTCTTTACGCACTCCCATTCTCCCCCCCCCCCACACACACACACACACAAGAGGCGTTGACGCATTTAGAGATTGACATTAAAGGAGAGTGGATAAGGAAGTTTTGAAAAGATTACTTGGCTTTATCTTCATCTCCTATCCGCGTGATTGTATTATAAGGTATCATATAGCCGGAAGTCTTAAAGAAGACTTCATGTACACACACATTCATACCTATATATATATATATTAGCAACATCAAGGAGTTGTTGTTCACACAGTTGTTGTAGATCATCAAGGATTGTAATTACTTTCCATTATGGACCCTGTCATCATTCTGTTACAAAGCTGTGGTAAGTTAGACACAATCGCAACAAAGTGAAATATGCTAAAGTATTCAAGGAAACAATAGTTCACTGCTTTTATCTTACTTTTATATGTCTTTTTTTATTTTTCTTCTCCCATTGTTTTTGACATATTCTAATTTTCTCTTATATTTGTGGTTTTCACGCTCCTGTACACACGCAGAAGTACACACGCACACACTCACACAAACACACACATACACACACACGTATATATATATATATATATATATATATATATATATATATGTGTGTGTGTGTGTGTGTGTGTGTGTGTGTGTGTGTGATTAATTGGTTTTCCATGTACATTCAGTTATTGTTATATCTGCAGACTGCGATGACCAGTCTTAAAAAGGGATATTACGTCAAAAGTTGAAATGTAATCACAACGCATAATCTTCTATTCAAACGCACTTCTAAACAATATGGTCGCCACATTTCATCACTTGTTCTCCAAAGATGTATTCACTAATCCTGTCCGATACGGAAATATCACTTTTTCAAATGAGAAAAAAGTCAATACTAGTATACATCAACACCAGTGTATTAAATTTTTCCCACTAGCCGCTGAAACGGTGGGTCTAGCATGTCTTTTGCATTAGCCAAAAATGTTTAATTTTCCGCTGATAATTCGAGACGAAATTTGAAATGATTATGACGAAGTTTTAATATTAGTCAATAGGCAAACTTATTCGCCTCTTGAACGATACAGATTAAGAAACGTCTGCAATAAAGAATTATTTATATTCGTGATTTTCCTTGGTGTATACCAGCAGTCAAGTCGAACGTTTATTTTTGTTTGCCTTCACTTAATATTTTTTTTCGCATTATGATGTAGAATACGTCATTTGAAACCAATTTCAACACAAAAGCTGCTTTATTAATTGTCCCCCCTAAATTTGCCTACATGTTTACTTTTTCATTACATCTTGCAGCTGCATCTTCTTCATATAAAAATAATCAGATATAACTTTTCATCCAACTTTACAATCCAATTATTCCTACTAAAATGACAGAACATGAAATTATTTTTATTAGTTTTTCATATTTTGTCAGATCAGCAAGGAATAGTCCACAGCATGAGAAGACTGGAAATGTGTCATTCGGTGTTTGGGCAGAATATTTGAACATTTAACTGAAGGAAATCTATATCAAAGTATATGCGCATTATATCAACATCAGTTTCAATAAATGAAAAGATGGATCTGCTTGAAAAGAAAACCAATGAACTAAAAATAATGATGATACCCATCATAGTGTTTGTAAGCTTCCTCATAATACTCGGGGTATTTGGTAATTCCACTGTCATGTACTTTTACCGGTGCAAGACAAGGACAAAACCCAATACATATTTCATTGTTGCTTTAACAGTATTTGACCTGCTGACGTGTGTTCTAGGTATGCCAATGGACCTTACTGTTACGATACTATCTCTTGATTTTAACGATGAAACATCTTGCAAAATTCTTCGATTTCTAACTTATTTCACATCGATTGCGTCTGCTTTGATCTTGGTAAGCTTAGCAATCGACCGATATAGACGAATCTGTCAGCCGCTAAAACATCAGCTTTCCGTCAAGCAAGTGATTATTGCATGTATTTTGTGTGCTTATATCTCTGCACTTCTATCATGGCCTGCATTGGTATTATTTGTAGCTGATCATATAAAGAATACACATCTATTGAATATAACTGGACACGTTTGTCAGATAAGCACATCAAAATCAGATATTCTATACGTAAGAACGTTTCATATACTTCATTCCGTCTGTTTTGTGATTCTGACAGTTACCCTGTTTGTGATATATGCTCTTATCGTAAGAGAGTTACTCAATGTTAAGAGACGCTTTTCAACTTTTGTACAAAGACAACGGCAAATTGTACCATTAACATCTATGTCTATCTCTGCGTCCATGCCAAGCACCTGTTTTTCTGACCTGACCGATCTTCAGAGTGTGACAGATGAGAGTAATTTACATAAAACTTCATATCAAGTTGATAGATTGGAACTGTCACATAAGATACATACGGATCCGCATGAGGATCATGAGGAAATATTAGATTTAAACGATTTTACAAGAAGAGGCAGACGATTACAAGTCCCAAGTGCAAGAAAATGTCGTTCCGAGCTTCTGAAGTATAACACAAAGAGCTATAGAACAAAAAGAACCGCAATTTTAAATTCAAACTGGACGAATTCTCACGTGTTCGATTCATCAAGAAATAGAACAGTGTCAAGGACTTATCAAACGCGCCCTGAAAATGAAAACGATCGTATTGCAATTTCAAACCGACCACGGAATAAATTTCATGAGATCGAGTCACCAAGGAATAAAATAGTGTCGTGTTTATATCAACTGCTCTCGGCAAATTCGGAGGACTTAAACTGCAACTCAGCAGAGGGAAACGATAAGATACCGAGCGATGACTTAGTTTTGGAACCAAGTTTATTTGAAGAAAATAACACACCACTCTCTTCCTCTCAGTCGAAACATGCTGCGAGCAAAACATTAACCAAACCCCAAGATACAGCTTCCAAAGATGTGAGTAACTTACTTCGAATAAAATCTTCAAGACTCCAAACAAAATTATTGAGACCTCAAAGTATTGGGATTTCGAACACAGTTCTTTGGAATTCTTACGAGATCGACCCAAGGAATACAAGAGTGTCGTGGCCATATCAAACACGCTCAAAAAAGCCAAATACCGGTAACTCAAAATGCATCTTAACAGAAGGCAACGATGAGACACTGAGTGATGCTAAGATTAATTCAAATACTATGCAACTCGTTGCTGACCTCGCACTCACTTCGACCAAATTAATTTCAACAAATACTTTGTCTGAAGAAAATACAACACGATCGGCTTCTTCTCAGTGGAACCATGTTGCAATCACAACATCTAAACCACTGCATGATGCATCACTGAAAGCAGGTCAACACTTGTTCCAAACCAAATTTTCTAGGGTACAAGCCATACGATTGAGAACTAACAGTGTCACAAATTCTGTCCCATCCCAGACGGATTCCCACGACCCGGATTTATCAAATAATACAATAGTATCGTGGCCGTATCCAACACGATCAGGAAACCCAGAGGTCCCACAGTGCAACTCAGTACAGGAATATGATAAGAATGAGAGCAATGCTATGGATTATTCAACTAGGATGACAGGAGTAGCTTGCCGGCGTAGGTTAAAAGACTTAGTTTCGAAACAAGCTTTGTTTCAAGAAAATAACACATTAGTGTCTTCCTCTCAATCGACAAACGTTGCGAGTACAACAGCAACGAAACCTAAAGTTACCTCGTACAAGGACGGGAGTCCTGTACTTCGAACAAAAATCTCAAGAATCCAGACAAAATCATCCAGGACTATAAGTGCTGCGATTTCGAACCCATCTCTTAATAATTCCCATGAGATTGGAAAGATGAATACGAGAGTGTCGTGGCCCTATCAACCACGTTCCACCAAACCGAAAAACTCAAAATGCATCTCAATAGAAGAGAAAGATGAAACGCTGAGTGATGTAATGATTAATTTAGCTAGAATGCAACAAGTTTTAGACGCTAGACTCTCGTCGAGTAACTTAGCTTCGGAGACCTCTTTGTTTGAAGAAAATAACGCACGACTTCCTCTTTCTCAGTGGAAACATGTTTCATTGAAACCTCAGGATGTCCCATTTAAAGAAGGCGCCACTTGCTCAGAAGAAACAATTTCAAATCTGCAGACTAAACATTCGAAAACTAAAAGTGCCTTTGTTTTAATCTCAGCTAAAATTGATTCTCAGAAGATAAATTCACAATTGAATACGAGAGAGTCCTGTCCTTATCAAATATACTCATCCGAAGTACTGAATTCAAAATGTAATTCAATAGAATGCAATGAACAAACACGAACTATTTCCATAATCGGTACAGCAGGTACCTCCAGAGTACCTCAACCATCACATATATCAAGTGACATCCTTTCGGAAGATGCTTTGCTTCAAGAAAATAGCACACGACCGACTTCCTCTCAATCGAATTGCACTTCGCGACAATCTGGAAGCCAACCCGTACGGTCAACGATGGGAACGATACCTAAGAGCACGATCGTCATCCTGTTTGTTATTCCACTTCTTTTTGTACTAAGTTTTATGCCTTACCTCAGCTTATCTGTATGGCTGTCATTTCAGGAAGGATATGAAGTATACAGTTTTACCGAGTGTCAATTGGTTGCCCTTAACTTTGGATTTCGGTCTTACTTCATAAACTGTTCAGTGAATCCACTTATTTATGGATTCTTCAATTCGGAGTTCAGAAAATTTATATATAGGAAAATATTTTGCAGATGCCAAACTTTCTGAGGTCTATTTAACAAATGATGGATACAATATTAGCACACACGCACACAAACGAACACACATATATGTGAGTGTATGATGGAGATGGTATTCATTTCCTGTTAAAATGAAGAAAGATCACTAAATCTAAATGGACCGACACGTGGATTTGCGGGACCTAAATCTGTAGAATGAGGAAAGGATTCTATTGTTAACAGTCGGGGGGGGGGGGAAGGGGGGGGGGCATTGCTTGTGGGGGCTTTAAATTCGTGGCTGGAATAAAAAATGATATCCCCGAAAATAGGTCCCCAACAGAAAATAATTTAATTTGGTTTGGTATTTTTTGTGCTTTTTATTGTTGTTGTTGTTCAAATGTAATTGAACATGCTCGTAAAAATCGTGACTTTTAAACAAGGCTGGTGCTGTCTTCATTGAAGATTTTACACATAAACCGGATCTGAATTCTAATACGTCTCACTGATACCCTCCATCAACGAATGTTTTTCCAGATAAATATAACCATAAAATCAAACTTTTTACAAAACTAAACTTCGAGTTGTGGTCGCCATTAGTTTAACTCGGTTATATTTTTAAATTAAGTTTGTGGAGATTTCCGAACCGATCGATTGAATTTTCGTTTGAAATAGGACAAAATAAGTCTCTATCTGGGTCAGTAATTAAGCACATTGCTTCATCATCATGAATACCTGACTAATAATAATTAGTATTAGTTTATTTTATTGTCAGTGAACGTACTGTAATAATGAGTTTCAACTACTTCTGACGTCGTAGAAATACAACATTGAAAAATCCTTTCTCTTTTGGAGATTATATTAAATATTTCTCATGTAATTTATGTGTTATAATTTAAATGCAGCATGGGCCTTCGCTTTTAAATCTTTTGACTTTCGGGGGTTTTTTTTATTTACTTTGCTCAGATACGTGTTTGGCATAAAATTTAAAATACCTTAATGATTGCAGATTCTGAACTCAAGTACATGCTTACCTTTTAAGGACATTTTTATCGCGATAAGAACCATAACAAAGGCCTGTGTTCCATGTCGATTTTGACGATAAGCAGAATGAGGTTGCAAATACAAATCACTCTTCCTTTCATTTAGATTAAAGTCTCCTGCAACTGTAGTGTAAATACATTCTGTTAAGTTAAATATACATTTTAACACTGTAATTTTACAGCATGATAACAAGGTACTTTTCTTACGTATGATGATCTCTACCAATATATGCAGCGCTTTGCAAGGTATCTAAAACATAATGTATATTATTATATCTCTGGCTTTATCAAATAAGAAAAAAAAAATGTGTATTTTCATATATTTTATTTTACTTCTATGATTTTGTACTTTAACTTATAAATAAATCTGAAAGATTTTAATAAAATAATACCAAGAGAATAGCGTTTATTATTAATTAGACTTCCAGTTTAGTGGTGCAAAAATGTTTATAATCACCCCCTCGATTAATATCACTATAAAACTGATATATTTTATTATATACTTAGCTACAGCAATGTGGTATTTCAACGTTGATGTTGAATCATTGATACGAACTTTGTTTTAGAAATTATGTTGCATTGAGGAGAAACTTCGTGGCATAAGATCCTAGCTCTGTAAAGCCTACGGATATAAGTGGAAGAGTTGTATTGAAATAGGAGAAACGATGAGGCCATGGGGTAGCACCTAATTTAATCCCCTCTCCTCCGATTGGCGAAAGAATCCAGCCTCGAAAAAACTGAAGACCATAGCAGAAGAGGCAATGAATAAATGTAAACTCATTAATATAATATAAATGTCATTATTGTAACGAATTAATGGCACTGCAATTTCAACAAACGTTAATAACCATGTCACTCTGTAATTGAAAATTTCTTTGTCAGCACCATGCAGTTCTTCTTTTAACAAACGTTAATAACCATGTCACTCTGTAATTGAAAATTTCTTTGTCAGCACCATGCAGTTCTTCTTTTAACAAACGTTAATAACCATGTCACTCTGTAATTGAAAATTTCTTTGTCAGCACCATGCAGTTCTTCTTTTAACAAACGTTAATAACCATGTCACTCTGTAATTGAAAATTTCTTTGTCAGCACCATGCAGTTCTTCTTTTAACAAACGTTAATAACCATGTCACTCTGTAATTGAAAATTTCTTTGTCAGCACCATGCAGTTCTTCTTTTAACAAACGTTAATAACCATGTAGCAAGTTAATATTCCATTTTACAGTGTGTGTATGTATGTATGTGTATATATATATATATATATATATATATATATATATATATATATGTATGTATGTGTATATATATATATATATATATATATATATATATATATATATATATAATTTTCAGTGACTCAATATTTATTACATACCTAATAAAAGAAAAATTTCCATAAAGTATCGCTTTATCTGTTACTGATTCATAAATTAATACACTTAGTTTAAGAGCTAAAAAGACATAATTTATGTTATCTCTAACTACTTATAAGTTTATCTGTCTGTTAATCTACGTACGTTTCTTTTCTTCACTTCTATACTAGCAGTGGTAAAATATTATGTATAATGTCTCCGTGCAAGTCTCATGGTTACAGATTCGCAAGACAACACAATTATTGTACAAGACCTTATATTCCACTTTTTTTTTAAATATCTACTTTTATCCGTCCATAACCAAACTCCATATCGCTAAACTGAAATAAGGCAGACGCTGATTACATGTACCAGTTACAACAGATATGATTATTATATAATTCACAGTGCTACTGTCATCCGTACCCATTACTAAGTATAAGTACACGATACAAGCGCTATACATTTGTATAAAAGTTTTCGTCCTTACCTTTTCCGGTCGCCAGAAATATCGCTCTGTTTCCTTGAGATATTGTTTCAGTGCAAGCGTGGAGGCACTCTTTACGTGGGGCATAGCTAAGATGCATCTATTACATTGTCAATTAGGCAACCGTGCACAAAATTATATTTTATCAAACTAGCGTCTGAAATTAGTATCCGTGAGAAACGTATTAGGAGAGTTATTTTTTGCGTCCAGTTGAATGAATCAAAACATCGTTGTCTTGTCGTCGAATTTTATCTAGGTGCAATTTGAGTCTCCTAAGCGTATGCAATATGATATCGACATTATATTTTTAAAATTTATTATGGATCAGTTTGTAATTGCAATTCTGTTTTCGACTGTATTCCATTTTTTGTTCGCTATCAGCTCAAAACAACGTTAGTTTGAAATCTGGCCTTTAAGACGCTGCGTTCCTTTTAATTCTATCCCTAATTTTCGGGAAGAGCTTCATGATCCTCGAAGCTTTGTGTGGTACTTCTGAGTAGTGACTGGATTTCATGCCATTTCATGCTAATCTTTGGCCTTGTCTAAGACGCTGCGTTCCTTAATAACACTATCCCTAATTATTCGGGAAGAGCTTCATGATCCTCGAAGCTTTGTGTGGTACTTCTGAGATAGTGACTGGATTTCATGCCATTTCATGCTAATCTCGTTTGTCTTTGTCTCTTTGGGGACCTATATAATCACAATAATAATTATTTTAAAAGACTTGATCAAGCTGAAGCACATAATGCAAGCTGTGTTGATAGTCCACATGTTCCGGAAGTTTGACTAGGTATCACGTGACTGGGGTTTCTTGTCTTGTACTGGATCATTACTTGCTGGGAGCATAGAATATAATCAGCATCTATATCACAACTATGAAATTAAGAAAAAGTATACATTAAAGACTAGTACGTAAAAAGGGATGTCATTTTAACGGCGCCATAGCACTGTCAAATCACATAGAGTTATATATTAATTCCGGGTGGGAGCTATAGGAAATCTATGGGAATTTTAAATTACGGATGCCGATTTGGAGTCCTATGATAATTTCGGATTACGTTTGGGATGATAAGGAGTCTAATGAGAAATTAAATTTAGGAATGGCACTATGGTGCATTGCGTCTAATAAGAATTTAACAATGAGAATTTAACATCAGCGTTTGGCCCACTATTGAGTCCTATGGGAAATTAACAAAAACTATGAGAACGCAGACGAAC